>JAODAL010030379.1:0-50050 GCA_025379985.1 Phyllomedusa bahiana | reverse complement strand
CCTGAAAAACTATTGCTGTTACCACTGGGAGACCAGTAATCTAAGGCTGTTAAATTGCAGAGTGTAAGAAAGTTCAACCAGTAGAGAGATGTTACAGGTTACCCTGTTACTTTCTTAAGCAGCCACCAGAGGGCGACAGAGTCCACAGAGATCAGTTCTATTATATTCAGAGGGCTGCCAAAATGGAGGGCAATATACACATAAAGCAGAGGAAGAGACGTTACAGTATAATCACTTCAGTGCGGGTTACCAAGGGTGCATGAGTACTCCGCATAGCACACTTGTATAGGAGGTGGGCAAACGTCTTAAGGTACCCAGGTTCAGGTATCGCTGTCTCAGTGGGGCAAGAAAGATGACGGGACCACGTGCTCCTCCTAAGTTTCAAAGGCACCAGCTGAAGTTCTTTACTCACGAGTTAGCTGTACGCACAGGGTTCCCACTGCACCCAATAGAAGCAGCGTCCACTACTCCTCGTCACCGATGCTGTGTCGGCGTGCTGACTCCGGCTCCCCTCTTCAGTGCCACTACTCCCATGGCAGCACCGCCGCACGAAGGCTGTCGCGCTGAGAAGCACGGTGCCTCTGCTGTGCAGAGGCTCAGCCACGTCGCAGCGGGATCGCGGCAAGCAGCACTGCTTTGGCGGCTCACACCCGGTCCATGCTTGGTCTCCACAAGCTCTTACGGACCTAGCAGAGGGGCTTCAGCCGACGGGAAACGCGCACCACACACACCGCCACTTACAAAATGGCGAGTCTGCGCTCTGCGTCCGGGACGAACTCCGGCAGCGCCACCAGCGCTCCTCGCTTCTGACGGGTCCCCGCGCAGCTCCGGTACCAGCAACAGGTGCCCGCTCTCCTCGGGCAGTCCCGGGTCTTTTTCGGCAGGTTAAGGCAGGATGTAAAGGGAGAAGGGTTCTATGAAGACCGGAGCTCCCGCGCCACGCGTCCACTCGCTTTGGCTGCCAGGCCACGCCCCCTGACATTTTCAAACTTAAAACATTTCCGCATGTTAGACAGATAGTTATTCCATACAAAATAGTTTACTGTAGGTTGGCATAATTTTTTTTTTTTAAATATATTTTTATTGCATTCCAACCATCGTACAATTTATAATATCAGACTTGCCAGCAAACATAAAAATATTTATTTTTTAAGAACAAACGTTCTAACAATTATGCTATGGTTAAAGTTTGTAGGATGTGACAGTTTATAATATTTGATTTGCTGACGTGAAAATAATTCTTTTTAACAGCATTTTTAAACACTTAGGCTCGTTTCCAACGGCTTATTTCGCAGCGTATTTGCCGACGGATGAGGGATCGTCAATCCGTCGGCAAACCCGTCCGAAATAAGCACAGCTATTTTCTATTGATTTCTATGAAAATAGGGCTCGTCGTTCACTCGACGCGTATTCGTTCCGGTTTGCCCCCGCGGATTGACGACGGCAATCCGGAGGGAAAAAAAAATTTTCAAGTCAATTATTTCGGGAGGATTCACCACCTACAATGATTGTAGAGGGGAAATTTTCGGGAATCAGTTAAAAATACTTCCCACACTTAGTGACATTATTTGAAACTGATTTTCAACTGATTTCAAAGTATTTACATGGAAATCTTGAAATTTTATTTTCTGAAAAAAGCCGTGTGAACGGGGCCCTTATGTAGGGTAGAATTATGTAAATGCGACAGTTTTTTTGTATCAGATTTGCCAACAGCACGGAGTACTTCCCTTTTATAAAGTTATAACAATTATGTTCTAGTAAAATCTGTAGGATGCGACAGTTTACCCTTTCGAGCTTTGCCAACAACATGAAGATACATATTCTTATCAACGTTATATCAGTTGTATAATGGTAAAATTCGTAAAATATGTCAGTTTATAATATCAGATATGCCGACAACATGTCAAATACATATCTTACACAACGTTATAATAATTATGTTATGATAGAATTTGTAAGATGTGACAGTTTATAGTATCAGAGTCGCCAACAGCAAAGAAAAACTATCTTTAACAAAGTTATAACAGTTATGCTATGGTGATGTTGTAGGATGCGTTGGAACTTACATTTTCTGTTTTCTAGTGAAATTCGTTGTAAACAGCGGTTGTTAGTCTTTAGAGATAACTTATTCAGAATATATTACGTGAGCTGTTTAGACAAAATTTAGTAATGTAGTAACATTAATAGAACATTTGAAAATTCCATAGCGTTGTGTAACAAAGTTGGTGTGATTTTTCATAATAGTGTGTCATTATTATGAGTTTAATGGTTCATAAAGAGTATCTGAAATGTTCCTGTTCCCCTTTGCCCGTGCCGTGGGTATCCCCCCCCCCCTCTGTTTTGATCGCTCTCCTCTCAGCGTGCCGTGATGTCCTTATATATTAGGGTTTTTTTTTTCCTTTTTTCTCCGGTATCTCTCCCCACTCCCCTTGACCCTGGGTCGCGCTAGGGAAAGCCCTGAATTCAGGCTGTTTGTAAGTCAAGATCATTTAGAAGCAGGGCCAGCCTATTTAAGGGTAGTTTGAGTAGAGGTGTAGAGCATTGGTTCAGGTCCGTTCAGGTCTTGTCGTGGTTACTGTGTTATTGGGATTCTACCCACCATCACCTCGGCCATATACCATGTTGTGGTTTCGAAGCATGAGGTTAATTTGTCCTTCATATCCTGGGGAAGGATATCAATGTAGCTACCCCAGAGACGGAAGAATTTTCTAACTCTAAGCTCCTTGTGTTGTGCTGCTTCTATCCAATCCATTTGGAACAAAAATGAAAGTTTCTCATTGAATAGATCCGCAGAGGGACCCGTGGGTCGAAGCCAAACTTGTAGAATGGCTTTGCGAGCTGCTGCTGCTAGAATATGAAGTCAACGGTATTTCCCCTGATTGTGGTAGTTGTCAGACTTGTCTACATAGCCGAATAGGGCCCATGCTGCATTTTCTACAAAAGAGGGGAAAAAGTGTAATTTGATATATTCTGCAATCATAATCCAGAATTTCTGGATCACTTGGCATTCCCACATACAGTGATACAGGTCTGCTCCGGGCGAGGCGCATTTAAAACATTTATTGTTCAGGTATTTCCCCATCTTGTGTCCTTTGACAGGAGTGATATAAGCATCATGTGCTATTTTAAGATACATTTCTATGTACTTAGCAGAGGGAAGAAACCGATGCGCGTCCCCCAGAGCCCCCAGTACCACTTCTGGTGTTAGTGAAGCGTCCCTTAATTCCCATTTGGCTAACCTTAAAGCGGAGTGTTCGTAATTAATATCCTCTAGTAGGTAGTTGTATATGTTCGAAAGATGGGCCTTTTTAGACGAGGGCATAACAAAGACCCGATCAAAGTCTGAGTTCCAGTCTTTTTCTGACCAACCCTCAATCACTTTGTGTATATAGCTTGTTAGTTGCAGATAGTTGAAAAAGGGAATTTGTAGGTTCGGGTATTTTTGTTGTAGTTCTTGTAGTGTGTAAGGTTCATTAGTGTTTTTGTTGATGAAGTCGCAAATTTGTCGCAACCCTCTCTGGTGCCAGTCGGTAAATATTTTATGTGGGGTTCCCCCTTGAAAACCAGGATTTTGGTGAAGAGATAGTAACAGCGATTTGTCTGGGTTTAAGTTTTTCATTTGTCTGATTTTGCGCCATGCGCGCCATGTTGGCATGAGGAGTGGGTTTTCTTTGATTGATGGGGGTAGATTAGTGTAAGGTGTGTGAAGGAAGTTAGTCAGGCTAATTCCAGGGCAGAACAGCTGGTCTAGCCTACCGTCTGTGAAGACGTTGGTGTTTTGCGCCCAATCTGTAATGTACCTACTTAGAGCTGCTCGGTTATATAGTTTAATGTGGGGAAACCCCAGTCCCCCATTTAGTTTGCGTTGTGTAAGCAAGTACATTGGGATGCGCGCCCGTCTTCCATTCCATATAAAGGTTCGGTAAAGCCGCATGATGAGCTTCTCCTCTTTTGATCTGAGTAAAATAGGCAACATGTGAAATTTATATAATAAACGCGGGAACTCCACCATCTTTATCAAGTTACATCGACCCATAAATGAGATTGGGAGATTAGTCCCGCTTTTCAGTGTGTTCTGTAGTTTCACTATATACTTATTTAAGTTTTCCTGGTACAGGTAGTGTAAGTGTTTGGTGAGCCAAATCCCTAGGTAATGCATAGAGGTCGTTTGCCATTTGATGGGGTGCGCAGTGGTCCAAGGAGGTCTAGCTGGACCCCTCAGAAGTAAGCCCTCGCTTTTGTCTACGTTAATTTTGTAGCCCATTAGGGCTCCGGCCTCCTGTATGTTATGCAGTACGGGTGACAGCGATGTCTCCGGATTCGAGACAAACAGTAGCAGATCATCTGCATATGCGGATATTTTCAGTTCCTGACCAGGGGTCTTGATTCCTTTATAGACTGGGGATTGTGAGATATGGTAAAATAAAGGGTCAAGTGCTAAATCAAATAGAAGTGGGGACAAGGGGCAGCCCTGTTTAGTGCCTCTAAATAAATCAATGGGGGGTGAGATGTGTCCATTTACCATGAGTGAGGTTGTAGCATTTGTTTGTATATTGTCTAATAGATTGGAGAATTGTGTCCCGAGTCCCCTCCTCTCTAGCGTTGTTGTCAAGTACGGCCATGATACCCTATCAAAAGCCTTTTCAGCGTCAAGGCTTAGGAGCATTGTATGTGGATGATCGTGTGCCCCCACCAGGGACATCGCTGCCACTGCTGCGCGTACACGTCTGGTTGCGTGTCTATTGTTTATGACACCATTTTGAGAGGGATGTATAATTTGGGGCAGGATTACTTGTAATCGGCTTGCGATTATTTTAGTCCGTAATTTGTAGTCCTGATTTAATAAGGATATTGGGCGATATGATGTTACTAGTGTATGATCTTTTTGGGGTTTGGGTAATAGAATAGTTTTTGAGTCAAAAAAAGTGTCGATTAGTTTTGAGTGTAGGTAGATGTCATTGAATAGTTTTGTGAGAGGGGGTACCACTTCAGCTTTTAATATTTTGTAAAATTCCCCCGAGTAACCATCAGGGCCTGGGGTTTTCCCATTTGCTAAGTTTGTAATGGCATCTCTGACCTCTTCCTCCGTTATTTCCGATTCCAGGAAAGCCCGCTGATCCGGTGTCACCCCAGGCATGTTTATTCCAGAAAGAAACGATGAGGTTCTGACTGGGTCATAAGGTTCTGCTCTGTATAAGGCCTCAAAATATTCTATAAAGGCCTTTTCTATGTCTGAGGGGTCAGTTAGAAGCGTGTTTGCCTCCTTAGATTGTATAGCTGCAATGGGGGGTCTCGAATTCCATGGTTTCGTCAGGACTGCAAGCATTTTCCCTATCCTGTTTCCCCATCTGTAAAACTTGTTTTGTTTGATTTTTATGTGGGTTTTGGCGGTGCCTTGGAGAAAAGTATTAAGAAGGGATTGCGCTTCTGCGAATCTCTGTCTTCAGTCTGCTGTGTGCATTACCAAGTGTGTTGTTTGTGTTTTCAGTACATTGGAGTGTAATTCCAGAAATTTTTTGCGGTGCGAGGCCTTTTGCCTGGAGACATAGCTAATAACGTGGCCCCTCAGCACTGCCTTGGAGGTGAGCCACATCAGCGGGGCATTTCCGGCTTGGGGTTGGTTGTCTCTCTCAAATTGAGACCAGGTTATTTTTAGAAAATTTTTGAAATCAACGGAGTCGCTAAGGTATCCTGGAAAACGCCAGGAGTAGGGGCCAGTGATTTTATCCCTCCCTCGCAATAGTACTTCAATAGGGGCATGATCTGAAATCACTATTGTGTGAATTGTAGAGTCCACCACGTCTGGGTAAAGCGTGGAGGCCAGAAGGGCCAGGTCAATACGGGAGAATGAGTCCCGAGCTTGGGAGTAGCAGGTGTTTTGACGTGCTGTGGGATTCATTGCCCGCCAGTGGTTAAACAACTCTAGTCTTTCTGTTAGCTCCCGTATCGAGGGATGGAGTGAAGTTGTTGTCCCGTTACCGGCCGTCCTGTCCTGTTGAGGGTTGGGTGCTACATTGAAGTCTCCCATAAGAATGAGATTGGGGTGTGGCCTAGATAATATGAAGATTAATAATTGTGAAAAAAAAACGGCGTGGGGGCCATTTGGGGCGTAGATATTTACGAATGTGTATGTTTTGTTGGCTACCAGAGCTCTTAAATACAAGAACCTTCCCTCTGGGTCTGCGTGCTGTTCTTCTATTTGTTGGAGGAGACCTTTTCTAAAGTATATCGCTACTCCTCGTGTTTTGGATGTGTGGTTAGCCAAAAGTGGGGGGTCCAGCCATGGAGCCCGGATGGGAACATAATGTGAATCTTTTCAATGTGTTTCTTGTAGAAATGTGATATCAGCTTTAAGTCGTTTAATATGAACCAATACCTTCCTTCTTTTTTCTGGGGTGTTGAGCCCTGCTGTGTTCCAGGAGAGGAGTTTGATAGTTTTGGTGGCTTGCACGTCCACTGTAATGTCTGTGTCTGCAATCATCCTGGGTCAATGTGTCTGGGTGCGATATATGAGTTACCTTCATAGTGTAGAGTCCAGTAGGCGTCCCAGCGAGCACCTCCGTTCTCCATATGTAGTAGTGAGGGGGCACCCACGGCACAGGGAGTACAATAAGTATCTGACAAGGTGCTAACTAGAATACATAGAAGAGCATGCATGTGATCACAGTTGCATAGCCTGGAAATTAACAGTATGAACCATAGTGTCAAGCAGTTGTTCACCAACAATAACAACATTAACAGTAAAAAACCTGAGCAACCTCTGAGACGTCGAACATGTCTCACGTTACTCCGCCAGTTTCCTGTGTCTTGCATATAGGGTGTGGACGGCTTCCCACCCCAATCCCTGAAAAATAGTGAGTTGAAGAGCCTCAATTGTGGTGTCCTCCGGGCGCATCGTCTGGCAAAAGGCGCGCCCGCGCTTCCTCTGGATCCTCGTACATGGAGGTTCGGCCGTTTATGGTCACTCTGAGTCTTGCTGGGTATTGTAGCTGAAAGCGAATATTGTGGTTGTAGAGGTAGCTGCATATCTCTTGAAATGCCTTTCTCTTTTGGGTTACTTGGACTGAAAAGTCTTGGAAGATTAAGACTCTCTCGCCTCGAACTTTTAGCTCTCTTCTCTGACGGTAGGCTCTTAAAAATGTTTCTTTTATTGACCAGTTTAGGAATCTAGCAATCACCGGTCTTGGTTTGGTTCTTTGGGCATTTGGGATACCCATATGATGGACACGCTCCACTATCAGTTGGTCCAGGGGTATGTCTAGCTCCAGACCTGTGGCAACCTCGTTGATCAAGAAAGAGGCTAGTGAATCTGCCGCGACCGCTTCTGGGACGCCCACGAACCTCAGATTATTCCGACGCTCTCTGTTCTCCAAGTCGTCAAGTTTTTCTCTTAGACTATTGATTAGGGTTTGATTGGTGGTTGTAATTTCCCTCATTCGGGTTGTCTCGTCTTCTAGTGAGCTTGTGATTTTTTGTGAGTTGTCAGTTACTTGCGCCAGAGCCGCGTTTATTGATGCTTGGATGATATCGAAACGCTTATTCAGTGCTGGGAGGATAAGTTTAGATACCTCTTGCGCCACCGATAATGCCTGGTTCTTGGTTGTGGCGGGTAAGATAGGTGTTTCTGGCGGGGAGTTTTGGGGTGAAGATTGTTCGTCCTCTGAACCCAGGGGGGAAGAGTGTGGTGAGGAGCTCATGTTGGTGGGAGGTTTCGAGGTGTTGGATGGTTGTTGGGATATTGACTTGGAGTTTTGGGTATGTTTGTAGGTATTCCCACGGGAGCGTGACACTCTATTGCTTTTCCTTTGTACATATTTATACATATCTTTTAGCAACCAGTATGGGGTTGTAATTATGACCACGTGTGGTCAGTGTTCGACGTCTGAGATAGGGCGAGCAAGCTGTTGAGGTTGGCAGTCCAGCAGTGCAGCCTATGAAAAAGTTGGGGCTGTGAGGAGGTTAGTTAACCCTGTGTAGGCATCCAAAGGGAGAGTTGCACATCTAGGATGGTGGTTGGGAAGCCTGTATTCACTTGTGCTTTCTTACATTATGTGTAAGTTTGTTAATTAATTTGCCAGCGAGAACAGAGTGGAGGTAAGCTGAACATGCAGTGTCCCTTTCTTCTCTGTAGTGTTTAATCTCGGGTGTTCTGCTGTGCAATCCAATAAAAGAGCTGCTGTTCTTTACAGATCCAGTAGATGGCGCCAGCTGTTCAAAGATTGTATGAGTAGATTGGTTCTTGCTTTGTAGCGTGCTATGGTTTCTGCTATGCAAAGACTTTGGAGATTTAGTTCTTGGGTGACACTTTGAGGGTAATTGTGTTTCTTTGTGGTAGTTGGAAAATGTGATGCAGAATTGTGTGCACGCTTTTGTTGACCTAAAGAGAATTTCAAGCAGCGTTTCTCTGTATCTGGTCGCTATTACCACTCTAGGTAGTTAATACGGGAGGACCACTGCGGGTTATTGTGCAAGTGTCCCCTTTCTAGCGGCAGCAAGCAGGGGTCCGGTTTCCGAAGTTTAGTTAAAAACTGGTTGATATTGATTTACCCTCTTTTGAGTAGGTTGGGATGAGTTGATTGACCTCTGGCCTCCGCTTCACACGGAATATAGAGACGGAGGGTACCGCTGCAGGTCTTTTTTAGGGCCGATTATGGCAATAGGAGACGGAGAATATTTACTCCTTTATGGCGTTTTGCAAAGGAGGTAGGGTGGAGATGGCAGTCTTGTTGTGAGGGAAGTGCCCTGTTTGTGGCCCTTTATGGAGTTCGGGCGGGTTAGTCACTTAAGATGGCGCCGTGGTTTGCGCGGGATTTTTCCCGCCACTGAGGCAGTGAAGTGACTGATGGCGGAGATGGGGGGGGGCAGCTTTCCCCTCACTAACCTCTTCTCCTGCGTAGCTGCTGTTATCTGCTGCCGATCCGTTCCGCCCGCCGTGACAGCTGGGAGCTCAGCGGTGTGCTTTGCAGGTATGCCGGGACGATGTCTCAGCTCCGGGGCTCAGCGATGTGTGCTCCCGCCGTCCGCGTCTCTCTTCTGCTGCTTTGTCCCGTCTCCGGCCGGGTCCGCCTGAAGAGCGCGTCACCGGGTGATGAGCGCGTCGCTGGGTGATGCGGGGCTTGGTAGAGCGAGGCTGGCCGTGGGAAGCCGGGGTCTGGTGGCTTGCGAAGGGGAGAGTCGGGACGGTCTCACAGGAGCCGCGGCGTGGAGTGGCAGAGGTAGGTGCCGCCCACTCAGTGGATCACGGTGCTTCTCACCGCTGTGTGCCTCCGGGGAGTTTGGTTAGGCTCTCTGGGTGGGTGCGCCTATGCTTCAGGGAAGCCCCTGAGTGCTTTTAGCTGCTGTCCGATGTCGGTTTTGCCGATAAATTTCTTTGTCTAGTGCAACCCGATCCGGAGCCGTGTTAAAATGCGGCCATACTTGATGCCCCACCCCCGGAAGTCACGGCATAATTTTTTAAATGTCTTTTTTTTTTTTACAACATTAAGGGGCTTTGAATTTTTCACATTTTCAAGATAGTTTGCAGTATACATTTTTTAGGGATCAGTCCAGTTCTGATATGGCTTTGAGGGGCCTGCATGTTAGATACCCCCCAAAATAACTTCATCTGAGAAACTACACCCCTTATCCATTATTCACAGGAACATGTTAGATGTGACCAGGGAAATAAAACTTAATATTGATTCCCCTGATTCTGCCCTTTTCAGAGATATCCCATATGTGGCCAGAGTGCGATTTTTGGCTCAACCATAAGCCTCAGAGTAGGAGGAGCACCTATTGGACTCTGGGGTCTCATTTTTAATACAATTTCATTTAGGTGCCATTACAGTTTTGCGGTGACCCTAAAAAGACCCCATATTGGAAACTACACCCCATAAGGAGTATATTCAGGGGTGTATTGAGTATATCAACCCCACAGGTGTTTCACACATTTTTTTAGCATTAGGCTGTGAAAATGAAAATTTTATTTCCAACAATCTGCAATTTTAGCTGAAAATGTTTAATTTTTACAAGGAATCCTGGAAAAAAAATCACTAATTTTGTTATGCAATCTCTTCCCGGTTCAGTAGTACCCTATATATGGGTGTAAACTGCTGTTTGGGCACATGGCAGGGCGTACAAGGGAGGCTATTTGGCTTTTGTAATGCAGATTTTGGTGGGTGCCCTGTCTCATTTGCAAAACCCCCAAAGTACCAGAACCGGTGAAACCTTCCAGAAGTTGCCCCATTTTGGATTCAACACCCCACATGGATCTCATCAAGGGTAGTATTGTGCATTTTGGGCGCACAGGTGTTTCATAGTTTTTTTTAGCATTGAGCCATGAAAATGGGAGGGGGGGATAACGCAGTTCTGCCATTGTTTTTTGGGCTTCAATTTTACAGCGTTCACCGTGCGGCATAAATGACAGGATAACTTTACTATGTGGATCGGTACAATAACAAGAAAATATATTTTATATAGTTTTTTATGTTTTATTGCTTTTACACAAAAGAAATGCGTTTATAAAAAAAATTGCCATCATAGTCTGATAGCCATAACTTTTTTATTTTTCTGTATTCGGAGCTGACTATGGGCTTGTTTTTTGGGGGATTAGTTGACGTTTTTATTGGTACCTTTATGGGGTGCATATGACGTTTTGATCATTTTTTATTGATGTTTTTGTGAAGCATTTTGAACAAAATACACCAATCGGTCACCGTGCAGTATAAGTGACATGCTAGTATTACTCAGCAGGTGGATACAATTACAGTGATGACTTATTTGTATTTTTTTTAGGTTTTATTGCTTTTACACAATAAAACACTTTTATTCAAAAAGGAAAACACGTTTTTGCATTGTCATAGTCTGAGAGCCATAAGTTTTTTTTATTTTTCTGTGTATGGAGATGTGTAGGGGCTTGTTTTTTGTGGACGAGTTGTCGTTTTTATTGGTATCATTTTTTGGGGGACCAGGCTATTTAATCTGTTTTAAATCCGTTTTTCGGAATGCAGGGTGAATAAAATACTGCAATCCTGTTAGTGTTTTTTAATTTTATTTTTAACATGGCTCACCATGCAGTATACGTGAGAAGTTAGTTTTATTCCCTGGGTCGAGATGATTACAGCGATATCCAATTTTTATAGTTTTTTTTTATGTTGAAGCGCTTTAAAAAAAAAAAAAAAAGTATTTTCATTGTGTAAAACAACATTTATGCATCGCTGTCTTCTGATAGTCAAAGCTTTTTTATTTTTCCTTATACAGAGCTGTGTAAGGGCTTTTTTTTGTGGAATAAACTGATCTTTTAATTGGCACCACTTTGGCATTTATATTAGTTTTTGGTCGCTTTTTATTTAATTTTATGTGCTGCGGATGAACAAAAATTGCAAATTTGTGATAGAATATCACTGATACAATAGAGATCAATATAGAGCAGAACTGCTCTATACTAGTCTCTATGGCACCTGTCAGTCACCATGCACGGCAATGCCCACAATATCACAGACAGCCCTGAGCTGTCAGGCACTCACACAGCTGCACCGATAGCAGGCAGAAGGAGCTCCCTCCTTCTACCTGTGCCTTAACTGCCGCAATCTTGATAGATCGCGACAGCTAAGGGTTAATCACCAGTGGCCAGAGCTCACTGCTCCCATGTTGCGATTTTGACATGATATGACCACATATCACCACCACATAGTGACTGAATAATTCCGCCACATTATGACCACATATCATCATCACATAGTGACTTAATAATACTGCCACATATCATAACCACATAGTTGAATAAATACCACTACACCATGACTACATATCGCCACCTCATAGTGACTGAATAATACAGCCTGTCAGGGCTAGGCGGTGCTCAGTCTGCAGGGAGCAACAATCTGCAGCAGCTGGTTTGCGACCCCGCCCGGATAGACAGTCTGCTGGCAGCTCTGTGAGCGACAGAGGCCCAGCCAATGGGAGGACCCGGAGGCCGCTCCAATCAGCAGCTGGGGTGGTGTCCGGGAATCACATTTAAACCCTTTGCAGGCTGAGGGCAGCGCCTGTGATACTCTCCTGGCTGCCTTCATTACCTGTGCTATAGTTTTTTGTTGCTTATCCGTGTACCAGACCCCGGCTTGTTCTCCTGACCCTGTTTTGCATCTGATTTTGTACCTCGCTCCCATTCGTGTTTGACCTCGGCTTGTTTACGTTTATTCTCTGGTTCTGATTTGTGGCTTGGTGTTCCTGATTGGCTTTTGACCCAGACAGTTGACTCTTCTTCCTCCTGACGGCCCCAGCATTCTAGTAGCACAGGGACTGTCGCCCAGTTGGGGTCTGCCGCCTACTGCAGTATGTCAAGTAGGCAGGGACAGTGGGCTGGGTTCCAGTCAGGGTCACAGTACCTCCCTTGACGTGACACAGCCCTACTGTTCCTAAATATATAAACCATTATACTATTACCAATATTTCAGACATACAGTAACTATATGGGGGTAGATACCAGTTGTACAAAAGCTGTGCAGAAATATAAGTGATTACAGTGCAGTTACATTTAGTAACTCACAGGTGACGTCTTCTCTGATGGGAGTCGTTCCCTTTCTCCATTCCTTCCAGAATGCAATGATGACTTCTCCTGGCCTCATCCCTGCAGAATAAACTACACAAACATCTTAGACTCTGCACTTTTCCAGAACCTCCCTACCAATTCCCCATGGGGTGATAGGTGGAGTAGGAGGGTTATGGGGCGATAGGCAGTGGTTAGAGAGTTATAGGGGGTTAGGTGAGGGTTGTATTTTGTGTTGGCACTAGGCCATGTGGTGAGAAAGGAGGTAAAGGCCACAGCTTACAGGCACAATCTCCTGGAGGGAGACCGAAGACCAACCCCCCCAGAGACTGTGGTGAGGCTCTGGCCTATTCTCCGTTCCCTGCATCCCCAGATGATCAGCCATAGCCATGACCATCAGGGGTGCAGGGGAAGGAGTTCAAAACTATTGGATTTGATAGACTATGTCGGACCAGCGTAGCATCTATTACTAAACTAAAATGGTCAATGAGGGCTGGTGTCAGGGAGAGTTTATTTAAATAAAATGTTGTTTTTTTTAAAATTTTGTTTCTGTGTTATTTTTTTCCCATTTAATTCCAGTGATTATAATGGTGGTGTCTGTCAGTTGCCTTCATTATTAACACTCAGGTGTAAGTTGGTGTTGGTGCAAGTCAGCAGTGGTTTTGTCATCCCAAGGCTCACACTAACCCTCTGTCACTATTACCCCAGTACCCAATGCATCGGGGGTACTGGGAAGAGCAGGTAACCATCAGAAGGGGATCCTCTAATGTGATGGTCCACTTCTGGGGAGGCTGCAGGCTGGTACTCTTAGAATGGGAAGGGACAAGTATTGATGGACCTTCTCTTTCTGCTATTATCAGTCTGCAGCTGTCGGTTTTACTTTAACTGGTTATGGAAATTGAGAGGGACCCCACATTTTTTTTTTTTTTTTTTAAAAATCATTTATTTATTGTGAATCCTGAAATGGTCAACTCCTGTAATCATTACAGTGAATGCCCAGATTTAGATTCTCATTAAATAAAATTTCAGAAAAAAAAAACGACGTGGGGTCCCCCATTTCCCATGGTAATTATGACAGGGGGTTACTGTTAGGCTATGTTCACACGGCTTAATTGCGGGACATAATTTCGCCCCGCAATTACGCCGTGTGGACGGGGGCGGGGCGGGAGCGGGGGAGTAAGCAGGGGGCCGGCACTTCGCCGGCACCATTGACTATCACATGCTAGCGGCGCGTATACGCCGCTAGAAAGTGACATGTCATTTATCTCCCCCCCGGCGGCTTTCGCCGGGCGGGGAGAGGAGACGTAATCCATAGTTCTCTATGAGAACTGTGAATTACCGTAATGAATGGGCCGTTTTCGGCCCGTAATTGGCGCACTTCGGCGCGTAATTACGGACCGAAATACGGCCCATTTTAAGCCGTGTGAACATGGCCTTAGCCTCGGGGTGACAAAAAACACAGCTGGTTGACACCAAGCCCGAGCGATATTAATGGAGTGGTGTCTTCCAGACACCGCCTGTCACAGTTGGAGATAGTAGATCCTCTGGACCACCGCAAAGCGGGATGGACTTGCTTCCACCAGGTCGCTACCCCTGACGTGACTTGCCTGCGGAGGCAGCCGAGGTGTAGCGTGGTACAAAATCGGAAGGCAGGCTCGTAGTCGGGGACAGGCTGAAGGTCAGGACAGGCGGCAATGATTCATGGTCGTGGACAGGTAGAAGGTCAGGGCAGGCGGCAAGATTCGTGACAGGGGGTTACTGTTAGCCTCGGGGTGACAAAAAACACAGCTGGTTGACACCAAGCCCGAGCGATATTAATGGAGTGGCGTCTTCCAGATACCGCCTGTCACGGTTGGAGATAGTGGATCCTCTGGACCACCGCAAGCGATGGAGTAAGCCACGCCAGGGAGCGAATCTAAGTAGGTCCCGGTTTTCACCAGAGCCCGCCGCAAAGCGGGATGGACTTGCTTCCACCAGGTCACTATCCCTGACGTGACTTGCCTGCGGAGGCAGCCGAGGTGTAGCGTGGTACAAAATCGGAAGGCAGGCTCGTAGTCGGGGACAGGCTGAAGGTCAGGACAGGCGGCAATGGTTCATGGTCGTGGACAGGTAGAAGGTCAGGGCAGGCGGCAAGATTCGTGGTCGGTGGACGGAGGCAAACAGTACAGTACACGGTAATCAGAACAAGGCTTAGGAACGCTTTCTCTATAGGCAAAGGGCACTAGAGATCTGGCAGGGTAACCAGGAAGAGGCAGGCTTAAATAGGGGCAGCGACCGGCAATAGCCAATTACCGGTGCGCTAGGCCTTTTAATATAACACTGCCGGCATGCACCGCGGGACAGAGGCTGTAGCAGGAGCGTGGTCGGGTAAGTAGCCCGGGGAACAGATCGGGGGACGAGCGCACCTGTGCCCCGACATGCGTGTCACGGTGCCGCTCGGCCCTGGACGTGGGTCGTAGGGGCATCCGTGACACTGCCATTACTATCACCAGGGGCGTAACTACCGGGGTAGCAGTTGCTACGGGGCCCCTGCGCTTAGGGGGGACCCGGGGCAGCTGCCACCGCGTCCGCTACCCCGGTAATGCCGCTCCTGGGTCCGTCGGCAGTGAACTTAACAGTTCACTGCGGCGGGCGGAGAGCTGCGGGGCCCGGCGCATACTCCCTCTGAATGCCCGGGCACTCCGGCCCGAGCGTTCAGAGGCAGCGCTACCATGGAGGTAGCAGAATGGAGCAACGATCGCTCCGCCCTGCTACTTCCCCTGCCGGCGCTCTGTGGTCACGTGGGCGTGCGTGGTGACGTCACATCACCGCGCCGCCCGCGCTGAGCGCAGAGGCTGCAGGGGAAGCAGCAGACCGGAGCGAGCAGCGCATCGGGAGAGCGTGGACCGAGGTAAGTAAGGGATTTCTTTTTTTACCTGCCCCCAGTCTGCCTGCCTATACAGTCCCCTATATGCCTGCCTGCCTATACAGCCCCCTATATGCCTGCCTGCCTATACAGCCCCCTATATGCCTGCCTATACAGCCCCCATATGCCTGCCTGTACACCCCTATATGCCTGCCTGTACACCCCTATATGCCTGCCGTATACCCCCACATGCCTGCCGTATACCCCCACAAGCCTGCCTGTATACCCCCACAAGCCTGCCTGTCTACTTATATGGGGCCCCTTTAGCTACCTAAACCCTACCTATATGGCCCCTATAGCCCACCTAACCCCTGTCTACCTGTATGGCTCCCTATAGCTACCTAAACCCTGCCTGCCTATATGGGCACTCTATTGGCTACCTAAACCTTGCCTATTTGGGGCCCCATATATCCTATCTAAACCCTGCCTGCCTAAATGGACCCCATATAGCCAGGGGGCAGGTGCTGGAAAAGTCAGGATTCTAAGATATTTGTGTCTAAATCTGCAGGGACAAGTGGTCGGGAGATGTCATCATGATGGCGGACTGGACCGGATGCAGAACAAAAGAGAAAGTCAACGACTCATCAGAGAAACGTCACCTGTGAGTCACAAGAAACTACACTGTAATCACTTATATGTCTACAGAGCCTGTGTACACTGGTGTCTACCACTATATGGTCACTGTATAGAGGTAATATACAGTCTGCAGAACCTGTGTACACTGGTGTCTACCACTATATGGTCACTGTATGGAGGTACTATACAGCCTGCAGAGCCTGTGTACACTGGTGTCTACCACTATATGATCACTATTTGGAGGTAATATACAGTCTGCAGATCTTGTGTACACTGGTGTCTACCACTATATGGTCACTGCATGGAGGTAATATACAGTCTGCAGAACCTGTGTACACTGGTGTCTACCACTATATGGTCACTGTATGGAGGTAATATACAGTCTACAGAGCCTGTGTACACTGGTGTCTACCACTATATGTCACTGTATGGAGGTAATATACAGAGCCTGTGTACACTGGTGTCTACCACTATATGGTCACTGTATGGTGGTAATATACAGTCTGCAGAGCCTGTGTACACTGGTGTCTACCACTATATGGTCACTGTATGGAGGTAATATACAGTCTGCAGAGCCTGTGTCCACTGGTGTCTACCATTATATGGTCACTGTATGGTGGTTATATACAGTCTGCAGAGCCTGTGTACACTGGTGTCTACCTCTATATGGTCACTGTATGGTAGTTATATACAGTCTGCAGAGCCTGTTTAATTGGATTACCATTATATGGTCACTTATTCTTATATATTTTATTATAATATTAATTATTAGACAGTATTGTGTCTTTGTGTACTGATCAGTAATAGTGTAGGGGTATTATTCAGTCACTTTGTGGTCATGTTCTGGCGGTATAATCAAGTCCATATGTAATAGCGTTATTGGTAATGTTGGTTTTGGTATACTGGGATTTGATTGGTAGCGATATGATGGTGAGATGTATGGTGAGGTATTTGCCCCTTGTATTATCTACATTATCTAACAGCATATCCTGGTACATGGTCGTGGTCAGGGAGGTGGGCGAGGGGGGGGGGCCCCATCCAAAAGTTTGCTTTGGGGCCCCGGCTTCTCTAGTTACGCCCCTGACTATCACTAGAATAAAATGGAAAAAAAAAAAGAAACAGAAAAAAACACTTTATTTAAATAAACACTCCCCGACACCCGCCCTCTTTAACCATTTTATTAAAGAAATAGTTGCAACGCTAGACCGACATAGTCCACCGAATCCGTTGTAGCCCAAAAGGGAAACCTGTAAAGAAACAACACCAACCCTACAAATGGGGCATCACCCATCCTTCTGGGATGCTGAATAGCCTATTCAGCGCCTTGGAAAGCTGAGTGACATCCCCACAGTAGGCGTCCAGGAAAGCTGGGTGCCTTCTGTGGGGGATGGGTGCCACTCAGCTTTCCAGGGTGCTGAATAGGCTATTCAGCATCCCAGAAATCTGGGTGATGCCCCATTTGTAGCGTGGGTGTTTTTCAGTGCCTTGGAAAGATGTGTGACATCCCTACAGGAGATGTCCAGGAAAACTGAGTAGCACCCATCCCCCACAGCAAGCACCCAGTTTTCCTGGAAGCCTACTGTGGGGATGTTAGCTTTCAAAGGCACTGAATAGGCTATTCGGCACCCTGGAAAGCTGAGTGGCACCCATCCCCCACAGCAAGCACCTAGCTTTCCTGGATGCCTATTCTTATATGCTAATACATTATAAACTGTGTCAGTTTGACACAGGCAGCTATCAGGGCAGCACACAGTCTGCCCTGATCGCTGGCTTGTTGCACAGACAGCCCTGGGGTTACTCTAAGTCCCCAGGGCTGACTGTAGAGACATTCCCCAGACACCTTTCAGGTCACTGGGAGTCCCAATCACCCCACAGAGCAGGGGAAAGGCCTCTGATTATGCCATGGTCACAGTGGCAATGAAAGTGTTAAGCTCCAGGGAGCGGAGGTTTCCTTTGCTTCCCAGCACTTGCAGAGACTGCTCTAAGGGCTTGTTCACACGACGTTTTGGATGCGTTTTATGGATCCGTTTTTATCCTGTGAAAACTGGATGCAAACTGCATCCAAAAAGCGGATCCAGAAAACGCAACAGCTGATCCTTTTTTGGATGCGTTTTGGATCCGTTTTTTCATTCTTTATTTAAATCAACATTTCAAAATTCAATTTAAATATATTTAAACATATCAATGACAATCAAAAAAACCCTTTTTTTTTTACTTAGTGTCAATCAACTATACATACACCTATGATTTTAGAACCCGCCCCACCCCCCTATTTTTTTTTTTTTAAATCAACCAATAGTTTTCAAACCCACCCCATGTAAATGAATTAATAACAATCATTTATAAACTAAATATTTATAAACTAAATATATATTTAGTATACATATATATATATATATATATATATATATATATATATATATATATACTTTTATATAAATATACATTTATATACTATTATATACATTTATATTATATTACTGTATATACATTTACAATATTATATACATTTATATTATATATAAATACTATACAAAAGTATATTTATATATATATATAAATATACTATTATATACATTATATATATATATATATATATAATTATATACATTTATATAAATATATTTATATACATTTATAAACTAAATATAACCCAAACATAATATTCAAATTTTATATTTAATTTAAATCCATTGCGTTTTACAGATGCGTTTTTGGCATCGAAAACAGATCCAAAACGCACCCAAATGTATGCTGCGCTTTTGGATCCGCTTTCGGGATGCCAAAAGCGCACTCCATTATTTCCTATGGGGATTTCTCTTGCGTAAAACGCAAGAAGAATTGACATGTCAATTCTTAAAACGGATCCGAAAAATGGATCGCGAAAAGCGCATCAACGATCATTCGTGTGAACAGTGATGCGCTTTTGCCATTCAAAGCAATGTTAATCACACTGACAATTGTTAGATCCGTTTTGCGGATCCGTAAAACAGATCACAAAAACTTCGTGTGAAAAAGCCCTAAGAACAGGACTGTGACGTACAGCTCTGTTTCTAGCACAGCGGGTGAACGACCTGAAATGTCCACTGTCAAAAGATGGAAGGCGGTCATTAAGGGGTTAATGCAACCTGTGATTTTATTTGCCTGGCAGCAGCTTCCTGACACTGGTCAATGGCTTTAAAACTACTGTCTACCAATATCCCCAAGTCTTTTTCAGTCATAGTTTATTAATTGTCATGCTACTTATCACATAATTTATTTTTTCTTTTCTCGGTCCAAGTGTATGACCTTATATTTATCCACATTAACATTCATATACCATTTTTTCGGCCGAGCCTCCAACTTCCCTAAATCCCTGTGCAATATCATATTATTTTACCTATTATATTATCTTATCTATTATATTACCTCTGTTGTTTACCTTACAAAGTTTTGTATCATAGGTAAATAATCCAATTCTGCTGTGTAAACCATCTACAAGGTCATTACAAAAAGTAAGTAATGACAGAATGATCACTCTGTTGTTCTCTCGACAGGACTAAATAAAGATTAAATAAAAGGGCAATGACAAGAACAAAACATGAAAGGATAATAGGTTAATCTTTTTTCGCACCTGGGGAAAAAGAGAAGTTTCCATGTTTCTTATCACTGAGGTTGAGTGCACACTGCATTGTTTTGAACAGATAATGGATCCGTTCTGAGGCAGGTAAAAACGGATGCATTAACGTGTTAATAGACTCATATAGGTGGACTAATGTGCAACGTTCATTGGCATAGTGTCCGTTTTACATTTTCCGTCAAATATACGTTTAATTTTAACAGATGGAGGAGGCAGGGCTCATTGCTTTTTCAAGATCAAAAAAAAAAGTTACAGTATACTTTTTTTTTTACAGTGTTTGTGCCCATGTTGTAAGAGTATACATTTGAATCTGTCATAAATACATAAAAGCTACGCAATCAAATTGCAAGGTAAAAGGGGTGACAGCCAATAGAAAAGCTAGTAAAAAAAATAGAAAAAAAACAGTGCACGTTTGGCATACGTTTAACATATACATCATAACGTACACTTTTTGACATTAGGTCAAACATACACATTAATATACACATTTAAAAATACTGTATATCTAAAAGCAAAAAAAACCACCCAATTAGAAACAAAATGCACATAATAGTCACATATTTCTTGTCAATGTATGTTTTTTTTTATAGTAGTGTTCTTTTAAATAAAAACAAAAAAATCAACTCACCTCTCCTGCTGTTAAAGCGCCACTGGTGTCATCAGCTCTGACGGCCCATTTTATCACTAACATGACCATAGGCCAATCACTGGTCATGTACCAAACATTCAAGCAGTGACTGCTGAGGGCAATAATTGTCCCATAGTCACATGAGCTGTGGACAGGCCATCACTGCTGAGTCACCAGCAGGGCCATTGAGGCTGCTGTGGGGCTGGAACGGCAGGAACAGGAATAGGGTTCTTCATTTTATTTCCTCCCCACCTTCCAAGAGCTATAACCATTTTATTTTTCTATCTACTGTAAGGCCGCAGCTGGGAAGGTCTACAAGGGAGTATATATCCCAGCCAGGCTCTGGACATATGTCTGGGGAGTCCAGGACGCATGCCACCAAGATAAGGAGCCTTGGTGGAGTAAAAGGCCGTTGGTAAATAGATGTCGACAGTACAGACTGTCGACCTATGTTTAATCTGTTAGTATGGCTACCAGCCATTCCCGGGTTAGCCTTTCATTGGGAGTAAGCATAGAGCAGGGTGGGTGCTTACTCCCCATGGCTCCACTCCGGGATTTACTGGCTGTATAAAAGGTCAGCAGGTAGGCTGACTGGGCGTCGGCTGTATCTCCAGTCTACCTTCTGGGCTGGAGGTGTTCACACTGGGGGAAGCCAGTGTAGGACCAACAAGGTGATAGTGAGGGAACTACGCCATTGTTAGTAAGCGCTCAGACGAGCAAGTATTTTGTTTATGTTTTGCTGTGCATGTTTGCCATCCATTTTGTTCTGGCTATGAAATAAACCCACGGAGCCAAGCAACCGTTTATACCTGACTTCTGCCTCATGCCTGAAAGACTCATGCGGTGATCCCAGAGCTGTGCAAGCTCACACTACATAGACATATGAAGACTTTTCTTTTTTTTTGCAGGACAAGATGGACTTTCTATTGCTGCCATTGGCCGTACCATAGCACAGACTGGGAAACCGACAACATTTTTAAGTGGTTTGAAATGTGAAAAAAAACATGTTTGTAGGGGTTTTGTTTAAGGCTCTTCAGTATGAAGAAATACAAACATTTTCTATTTCTCATTTGCATTGCAGTGCAATTTTCTGCAAGCAATAACTTTTTTTGTTCTTCAACCTACGGACTTGAGTGAGGGTGCATTTTTTTGCAGGTCGAAGTGTAGTTTTTATTGGTACCATTTTGGGATCACTTTTTATTCCAGATTTTCGGGGACGTCAAATGACTGCAAAGCGCAATTCTGACATTTGGAATTTTTTTTTTTCTACAGTGTTCAGCGTATGGGATAAATGATATTTTAATAGATTGGACTTTTAGGGATGCAGCGATACCAATTATGTGTAACTTTTTTATTCATAAAATGGCAAAAGGGGGGTGATTTGAACTCTGAATATTTTTTATAATTTTTATTACTTTTTAAACATTTTTTTTACTTTAACATTGAGTCTCTTCAGGGTACTTAAACACCAGATGGTTCAATTGTCTGTAAACCCTTCTGCATTGTATAATCTAGCAAAAGAGTGTACCGATATGGCGGTTCTATTACTTCCTGCCTGGGGCAGGAAGTAATGGAAAGTAAAACATGGTGGCGATGAAAGCCCTCACTAGGTTTCTAGCTGCCATGGAAACCGATTGACAGTTCATGATCTCGCTGCAGGGGTGCTGACCAGAATGAGCAACATCGGTTCTCATTCATTTATATGCTGTGGCTGCGATCATTGTGGCATCTAAAGGGTTAAGCAGCAGGGAACGGAGATGGCTTTGTTCCCTGCTGTTCGCATCAGATGTCTACTGCAATTAGTTTACTGAGTAAGTCCTGTATTGGTAAGGAGTTAAAGTGACAAAGGGTTGTTGGAGAACTTTTTAGCAGAACTAGTGAACCAATTGTCATTTATCTTTTATCATAAAAGGTCTAATAAATATACATTCTTATGTGTTCCCTTCTGTCTTGTCTCCACATTACCTCCCACTGTGATAGAATAGAAAATTAACCCATACTGTTTTTTTGTTTTTTTTTAACAAATTCAAGTTTATTCATAATCATGGACAGGTACAAAAAAATATACAATGGGGCAGATTTATCAAAAGTGTCTTAGACAACCTAAAGTTAGATTAGACAGTCTTACAATGTGCCACATTTATCACAGTGTTGATAAATCTGGTGCAGGTTAGAATTGTCTAGTCAAAGTTTGTATCACCTTTAAATTGTGGCCATAAGGGAAAAAGGAAGATTACTCCATGCACTGACCCTATTACGCAGAGAGACCAGCAAGGGGGCAATGTTCAAAGCATAGAATTCCAGTGGGAGTCTAGATAAAGTAACACCTAAATAGGGGCAGTGGAAGGACCATTCAAGCGGGATACTTACAACTTGTTGCGAGGGAACACTTACATCTAGAGGTAGTAGGCAGGATTTATCAATATTGACCTGCAGACCCGAGTATTGCCCAAAAGTACTCACCACCTCTAAGGGCTCATCCCCACGGCACAGGACAATTAGCAGAGAAAAGTCAGCCGGGCGGAAAACCCATGCAGTGGGGACTGCTGCACGGGTTTTCCATAGAGGCCCTATGTAAAAGTTTGCGGCCGGTTTTTCAGATGGTTTGCCAAACTGCAAATCGTCTGAAAAACCGTCCACAGACCGGTGCAGTGGGGCAAGCCCTAAGGCTCTTGGGAGGGACACGTCAGCATCTTGCAAATAGAACAGTGTCATCTGCGTATAAGCTAATTTTATCATAGACCTTGAAGAACCTATATCTGGGTCCATACATACATGGGTTGCCAGAGGCTCAATGGCTAGGGTGAAAAGGAGTGGAGATGGGGGAGCCTTGTCGAGTGCCACGGTAAAGAGGGAAGGTATCAGAGATCAGACCATTAACTCTGACTTTGGCAACTGGTTGACTGTATAATAGTTTAACCCAAGAGATGAAGGATGGCCCAAATCCAAATTTAGCGAGAACTAGCCATAAGTAATCCCACTCCACTGAATCGAAATCCTTATTTGTGTCTAAGGATACCATGGTCCTGGCACCTACGTTGCAATGAGTAGCCTGCAGATTCATGAATAATCTGTGGAGGTTCATGGCCGTATTTTTCCCGGGCATGAACCCCATCTGATCTGCATGAATAACAGAGAATGACAGAGATTAGACATGTGGCAAGAACCTTTGCCAATATCTTAACATCCATTTGTAATAGGGAGATGGCCTGTATGACGA
This sequence comes from Phyllomedusa bahiana, assembly GCA_025379985.1. Classification (NCBI taxonomy): domain Eukaryota; kingdom Metazoa; phylum Chordata; class Amphibia; order Anura; family Hylidae; genus Phyllomedusa; species Phyllomedusa bahiana. The sequence continues at coordinate 26,576 of JAODAL010030379.1, read as the reverse complement.
ACAAGGCCCAGGATCCTTACTTGGTTTGGGGATGACCACGATAAGCGCTTCTCTCATGGAGGCGGGGAGGGAGGAAGCATCCACTGCATCGTTAGTAAGCTGTAGTAGTAAAGGGGCAAAGTAATCAGGGTTTTGTTTAAAAAATTCAATAGGTAATCCATCAGTGCCCGGGGATTTAGCATTTTTAAAGGAGGCGATAGCCACTCGAATCTCCTCTGGGTGATATGTTGTTCTATATGGTAAGAGTAGGCAAAGCAATCTCCCCCAAGTAGCCAAGCATCTCAGCCTCAGATATGTCTGTGTGCGAGCTATACAAAGCCGCATAAAAGGATCTAAAGCAATCGGCAATTAATCTAGGACCTGTTATGTGTGTCCCATCAGATCCTGTGAGATGAGTAATTACAGGAAGCTCATGAAAACGCTTTGCCACAGAGGTGAGCAACCTGCCCTATCTTTACCCCATCCCCAGCAAAGAAGGAGCTACGCATTTCCCTATCTTTTAACACTTTAGAATATAAACGCTGCTGCAGAAGCCATGTGGCTCGGTTGTTATCAGAAGGATCCCTTACATACTTCAACTCCACCTCTGCCACTGCCAGAGAGTCCGCCTTGGAGTCGTAGGAGCGCTTCAAATCCGTCACTGCAGTAGACAGCTCCCTTATAACAAATGCCTTAAACACATCCCAAACGCCCAACAGTCAGGAGTTGACAGTATTAAAAGCTAAAAACTCCAACCACTTGGAACAGAAGTACGGGTCAGGTGGAAGCAGTGGAAGCCAAAAGGGATTAAACATCTGAGGTCTGACAATGTCCGACCAGGTCCACGGTCACTGTAAGGGGAGAATGGTCAGAGACTGAGCGAGACAGATAGGCCCAATGCAAGATAAAGGGGAACAACTGGTTATTTGCAAGAATAAGGTCAATTCTTGACATTGCATTGTAACCTGGAGAGAAGCATGAATACTCAGAGGAGGTGGGTTGACATGAACTCCATACCTTACAGTCCAATCACATATACAGCTAGCTGCATGGCAGAGGGGAAGTCAGCATAAGAGAGGGGTGGAGTCAGGGAAAACCTATCCGCTACAGTGTCCCATGTTATATTGAAGTCTCCCATCCACAGGATCAGCGTACCAGGCCATCTAAGAATAAACGCCACCGCTAGGTGTATAAGTGCTAGTTGAAATGGAGGAGGCATGTATATATTAAGTAGAAGAAGGGTCTGTTATCTATGAGGCATGGGCGTAACTATAGCCATAGCAGACATAGCAGTTGCTATGGGGCCCAGAGGTTGAAAGGGCCCCAATCAGATTCAAAAAGGATACAGATTTTCGAGAAAATAGGTAGCTGGTGACTTTCTGGTATCCAGTAACACTATGTGGGGTCTCTGATATATGGCGGTATTTTTTAATAAAAATAATAATTGCCACTTATGCTGCTGCTTTAGTTTTCTATCATTAGGTGGAAGGGCCCTGTCTTATTTTGCTATGGGGTCCTATGAATTCTAGTTATGCCCCTGCTATGAGGCAATATATAAAAATGTAATGTCCATATTTGTCAATGTCAATAGTGTCCAGAGTGAAAAACACATTTTTGCGTATCAATATGGACACCTCCTCGCATGGGAGGAGTACTCTGAATGATAGAGCCATCCCATCCAGGGCTTATTTAGGGTATGAGAACGTGGACTGGCCAGATGTGTCTCCTGGTGACACAAGATGTCAGCCATTTGGGCCTTCAGGAATCTCAGTATCAAGTTACGCTTAAGAGAGTCATTCAATCCCCTCACATTCCAAGAGAGGCACCTTAAACTAGACATGGTAGCCATTTGAGCCTAAATATGCAGGTTGTGGTCCTGGTTGGCCATGAGCGCATATCAAGGTAAATTGGAGATTCAAAACACACCAGCACAGTAACCAAAAACAGTTGTACTACACCCCCACCCCACATCCAAATCCCAATTATTGGATGTCTACCGCAAACCGAAACCATAACGGGAATAGGCGATAGTGCGCCCCAAAAATGTTTAACAGCAACAATAGGTTATAGTGGAGCAAGGCCTGTGTAACAAATTAAAGGTTGTGGAGGTAAACCGACTGCCCATGAAGGCAGAATTATGAAGTATACATGGATCACATAGTATTGAGCAACATAATGAGATCAGGAGGTGTGAGGGAAAGAAAAAAAAAGGGGGGGTGGAGGAGGGGTAGGTAGAGAGAGAGAGGGAAGAAGAAAAAAAAAGGGGGTGGGGGGGGGTAGGAGACGAGAGGGAGAGGGGGGGGGGGGGTAGGGAGAGAGAGGGAAGAAGAAAAAAAAAGGGGGTGGGGGGGTAGGAGAGAGAGAGGGAAGAAGAAAAAAAAGGGGTGGGTGGGGGGGGGGGTAGGAGAGAGAGAGGGAAGAAGAAAAAAAAGGAGGGGTGGGGGGGGGGGAGAGGGAGAGAAGGGGTGGGAGGAGAGAGAAGGGAAGAAAAAAAAAGGAGGGTGGGGGGGGGTAGGAGAGAGAGAGGGAAGAAGAGAAAAAGGGGGGTGGGGGGTAGGAAGGAGGGGAGGGAAGAAGAAAAAAAAAGGAGGGTGGGGGGGGGGGGGTAGGAGAGAGAGAGGGAAGAAGAAAAAAAAAGGGGGGGTGGGGTTAAAGGTGGCAGAGAGAGGAAAGTAGCGCCTTAGGGACACCTCGATATAGTCATTTTGTCCAGATCCGAGATAACATGAACATGTGCGTCCAGCCGGAAGTATGGCAAGAAGAGTCCTGAGTAACGAACAGTAGGTACAAATGCAATATAGTCTCACACAATATAAAAAAGGATATAGCCAACAGAATCAGCGAGCGGCTGCATCCGGGTGCTTGTCCAGCCAGTCATGAGCCTCAGTTGGAGTCTCAAAGAAGTGACCCTTAACTCCCACTTGGCCTGGGAATAACATTGCGTACTTGAAACCTCGTTTGTGTAACTTGGCCTTTGCAGAGGTGAATTGGGCCGCTTCTGTTGCATTGCAAGAGAGAAGTCGGGATACACCTGTATACTGACATTCTCGAAGGGTATGAGCCCCTTTTCTCGGTGGAGTCTCAGCAGAGTATACCGGTCTCAACAGTTAAAAATTTTTTGCAATAAAGCCACGCGGGGGCGCACCCGGCGGCGGCTTCTTGGGTAAGATACGATGGGCCCTCTCCACGGCAAACATTATGGAGAAACTGTCACATCCTAAGGTGTTAAGGAGCGTTTCAAGGAAACCTTCCGGACAGGATCCCTCCGCCCCCTCAGGAAGGCCAGTGAACCACAGTTTGCACCGATGAAGACAGTTTTCTTGGTCGTCAACATGCTGGCGAAGTTTAGTGACTTGGGATGTGATCTCAGCAATTTTGGTATCCACGGGGGTGGCGCGATCCTCCAGGTCACTCACTCGGAGCTCAACCTCAGTCACTCTCAGCACCTGGGCGTCTTGATGGAGCAGGGAGGTATCCACTTTTATTTAATCTATCCTGGTGAATAACACAGTTTGACACTTGTGGATATCTTGGAGTACTTTCTGGATATCCAAGCTCGGAGTGCCCGGTGAGTCAGGTGGCTGCTCCTTAGCGGGAGAAGGAGAGGTGGAAGAGTGTCCCGCATCGGTTCTGTGGAATTGGCTGGGGCGGTCTGCGGCCTCAGGGTGCCTTTTAGGAGGCATAATGGTTGCAATGGAATGAAAGTTAATTAGAGGATAGTGTGAGGTTACGTTCTCTTCTAGATGGCACTGCACAGACTTCACTACTGTTTAACAGAAAGTCAGTCACATGAGGGCTTGAGTAGGCATACACCGTGTAGTTGGGGGCCTAATAGGAACAGCGTGGGACAGTCTCACAGGTAACCATATGAGTTGCAGGGAGCAATAGATCAGAGCAAAGCAGGGCATCTGCTAGGGAACGTACAGTGTCTTGCGAAAGTATTCGGCCCCCTTGAACTTTTCAACCTTTTGCCACATTTCAGGCTTCAAACATAAAGATATAACATTTTAATTTTTTGGTGAAGAATCAACAACAAGTGGGACACAATTGTGAAATGGAATGAAATTGATTGGATATTTTAAACTTTTGTAAAAAAAATAAAAATAAACGTATCCAAAAAATTTAAATTTTATATCTTTATGTTTGAAGCCTGAAATGTGGCAAAAGGTTGAAAAATTCAAGGGGGCTAAATACTTTTGCAAGGCATTGTATGTACTGGAGATAATAGATGGTATAACTCCCAACAGATTTCTACTGCAGTAGTGACAGGTGGCCAGCAGAGGGAGACACAGTCCATGCAATGGAGTTGTAATAGGAGGAGAGGTATGAATGATGAACTGCTGCTTGTCTGTTATAGAGACAGTAGTGTATAAAAGTCATGCAACTAGGGGTAGAGATCTTAGTTCTCCCTCACAGGGATAGTATGACGTGGGAAATAGCTGTAGCGCCAGGTAGTTTAGGCACCTCAGGCTGGTATAGCTCACTGAGGAGAGTACAACAGGAGAGCAGCAGCAGCCCGGGTGCTCCTCTGTGGGACCAGCACGACTGGCAGCTGCAGCCCACAACAGTGCTAATTCAAACGTGTGGCAGGGATAGAAGCAGACCACAGCAGGCCAATATCAGCAGCAGCAGGGAGCTGGGGGGAGGCTGCACACGCTTCATTGGTCACCCCCTGTCCGATGCAGGTCTCAAGGCTGGTGCAAGGTAGCAGGGTGAAGTCGGCAAGATGGTGAAGGAAGAAAGCGCGGGCAAGATGGCACAGGGCGAAAAGCGTGGGCACAATGGCGTCCGTGACCCGCCTCAGCCCGCCACACCGCCTGCTAGTGCACCGCTCCGTCCCCGGTACGTCCGACCACCCAGATGTCCTTCACGTTCTCTGCCACCGCTCCTCAGCAGCAGGATGGGACAACAGCAGCAGCTATTCAGCTAGTCCAACCGCCAAGCCGCCGGAAACCCCCCCCCCTCCGGAGGCGTCAGAGCACCCGGCTTCTCTACAGCAGCTCACTCACCGGCCAATTAACCCATACTTACCTCTCCAGTCACCATTATTCCAGTGCAGCCAGATCTCCAGGGTTCCCACTGATGACATAGTATTCATAGATCACATGATACTGCAACCAATCTCTGGTCTCTGCAACCACATCTCTGCATGTACAGCATGTGATCACAGAGATCAGTCATGTGATCCATGCACAACCTGCAAGTTTTACTTGTGCTTTATGCACCAATCTACTCATCAAAAAATTTATCAATAGCATCCTTTTGTTTTCTATAGAAATATGCACCATGTACACATAGACAGTGGTCCCTCAACATTTAATATCAATTGACTCCAGAACAACCTTTGTATGTTGAAGCCATAAGGGTCCGTCCACACGGCTTGGTTTATTGGTCAGATTTTAGACGGTTTGCGGATTTGGAAACTAACTGAAAACCAACCAGAAACCGTCCCCATAGACTTTAAAAGAAAATTCGTTCAGTTGTCTACACTGCATGGATTTTCAGCCACCAGTGTTTCTAAAAGCTTGGGACATGCACAAGCACGCACAGTTTTCGGTAGGAGGGTGTACAAATTCAATGGTTATGGGGGATGGGCAAATCCACAAACCGCGGACAGAACCATCTCCCAAAATCACTGAAAGTACCTGTCGGATTCTTAAACAGAGTCTGACTGGAATTTTACATAGGTCATGTGGACTTACCCATACTGCTTTCACTACAATGATTGCTCTTTATATTAACCCCTTAAAGACCTTGCGATTTTTTGTTGTTGACACGTTCGTTTTTCCCTCTTCACCTTCCCGGAGCCATAACTTTTTTATTTCTTCATCTACATAGACCTATGAGGGCTTTTATTTTGAAGGACAAGATGTACTTTCTAATGGTGTTATTCATATTACCATAGAATATACTGGGGAACCGCAAAAAAATTCCAAGTGGGACAAATTGTGAAAAAAACATACTTGCGCCATGTTTGCAGGTGTTTTTGCTTTTACAGTGTTCAATCTTCGGTAAAAATGATGTGTTATCTGTATTCTGCAGGTTGATACTCATCTATCAATACCAAACATGCAGTGCCGTTCCTAGAGGCGGGCAGGGCGGGCGATCGCCCTGCCCGCCTTAAGAATCGCCCCTGAATCTGCGCTACTGTTTTATAATAGTCGCGCAGAGCCAGAGCAGCTGCGGTACAAGGAGGAGGCGGGACGGATTGAGACTGCGCGCGATACATACACAGCGTCGCAGGGGGCGCACAGCTTTCACCGTGCCCTCTGCGACGCTCGATTCTCCTCGGCTGGCAGCTCTGCCGCCGAGGATCATCCTGGGAGCTGCGTGCAGCGTAAGCAGCGTGGATGACGTCACACTGCTTACACGCTCAGCAGCTCCACTGCTGAGCAGCTCCGGACGGGACCTACGCGAACCGTGGTGAGTACTCTTTTGTTATTTTAGAATTACTTACAGGGGCTTCACTGGCTACAATGGGGGCATCACTGGCTACAAGGGGGGTATCACTGGCTACAGGGGGCATCTACTGGCTACAGGGGGCATCCTGGCGACAAGGGGGGCATCCTGGCTACAATGGGGGCATCCTGGCTACAATGGGGGCACACTGGCTACAATGGGGGGCATCCAGGCTACAGGGGGGCATCCCTGGCTACAAGGGGGGCATCTCTGGCTACAAGGGGGGCATCTCTGGCTACATGGGGGCATCTACTGGCTACAGGGGGGGCATCTACTGGCTACAGGGGGGGCATCTACTGGCTACAGGGGGCTACTACCTGGCTACCATATGAGATGCTATAGATGGGGAGTTTCTATAGAGATAGGAATTGGTTGGGAAGTGCTGATAAATTGTGGAGTCTAAGATATTTGTTTTGTAAATTTTACAGTGAAGAGTCGGGAGTAGTCGTCATGGCGTCTGGGACAGATGGAAAAGAAGAAGAGAAAGAGAACAACTCTTCAGACATATAAATGTCTGAAGAGCCTGTGTACAGCGGGTATCCACCACTGTATGCTGGTAATATTGGTTGAAGTATAATGGTTTGTATTCAGTAATGGTCCGTTTGTATTATTCAGTCACTATGTGGTGGTGATATGTGGTCACGGTGTTGCTGTATTTGGTCACTATGTGGAGATAAGTGGTCATGGTGTGGTAGTATTATTCAGTCACTGTGTTGGTGATATGTGGTCTTAGTGGTCTTGGGATTCTGGTTGGTGTAGCGGTGTTATTTGGTAACTGTATGACTATTATCTAGTAATTTTATATGTAGCACATTGTGGTAAAGCTTTCTGTATATTTTAGCTTTGGTTGATAGTGATGCACTGTGTTTCATTATGGCACATTATGTTACATGGGGGGGGCGAAATTTCTTCACCTCGCCCTGAGTGAAATTTAGCCTAGGAACGGCCGTGCAAACATGTAGGGTTTCCATTATGTTTTGGTGGCATAAAAAAGTTCCAAACATTTTCTATTTTTGAAATTTGTGCCATTTTGTGCGACCAATAACTTTTTTGTATCAACACCTACAGAAGTCAGTGAGGGGGCAGTTTCTGCGGACTGAAGTGTACTTTTATTGCTAGCAGTTTGGAATGCATGCGACTTTTGTGATCACATTTATTGCAATTTTTATGCGGCAAAAAATTACCAAAAAACGCAATTTTGCCGTTTGGAATATTTTTCTTCTACAGTGTTCAGCGTACAGGATAAATGATGTTATATTTTTATAGATTAGACTTTTTCGGACACGGCGATGCCAAATATATGTAACTTTTTTTAAAATTATTTTATTGGTTTTATTTGTAAAATGCGGAAAGGGTGATTTGAACTTTCAATACTTTTTTTTTTTGTACTTTAAACCTTTATTTATTTTTTTTTTACTTTAACATTGAGTCCCTGTAGGGCGCTTCACCACTAGGGAGCGCGATCATTAATACAGCTTCATGCATTGCATATAGACAATGCATTAGGCTGTAACAAAATGGCGGTTTCCCCCCTTCCTGCCTGGGGCTGGAAGTGGGGCAAACAGGAACAGGGCAGCGATGGAAGTCTTCACAAGGCTCCCCGCTGCCATGTCCATGCATTGGATCCCCGCAGTTACGTTGCGGGGACTCACATCTCAATGAAGAACGGTGCGCAACACCGTTTCTCATTCATTTAGACGCCGTGGCCATCTTTGCCGCGGCATCTAACGGCTTAAACAGCGCGGGCGGGCGGAGCTGCCCCCATGCTATAACTGTCAGGTGCTTGCTGCGATCAGCATCACAACGTCCAGGGTTGTTAAGGGGTTAAAGATCTTACAAAAACAAGTCACTTTGCCATATATGTCCATTAACAGTGTCCTACCTATTCCTAGATATCCCCTCTTGTATTGGCTGCATCAGCTCCTCAGGTCGCTATAGCTACAGACCTGTTCGATCTCTCCTGATAGGCTGCCAGCACTAGTTGCTATAGCTACAGTCCTAGTGTCCTCAGCATCTTGTCACTGCAGGCCAGCAGAAGCGAGTAAACACAGCCCCTGAATTAAAAAATGAAACTAAGAAAACAGGACTAAGGTATGATGAATTGCTGTATTGAGACAACCCCTTTAACTATATAGAAAACTGATAATTTGAGGATCCAAAATGTCACCCAACATAATGGAAAATGAGGATTAAAGAAAATTTGAGAGATAACTAAGGGTGCTTTCACATGGTGCGTTTTTGATGCAGTTTTTCAATGCGTTTTTTGTGCAGGAAGGCACAGCAATTAATGCTGTACATTGCTGCTCAAAAATCGCGGTAATTACCGTGATTTTACCGCGAATTTAATGCGATTTTTGTGCAGCAATGTACAGCATTAATTGCTGTGCCTTCCTGCACAAAAAACCGCATTGAAAAACCGCATCAAAACGCACCAAAACACCACCGTGTGAAAGCTCCCTAAGGGTGCTTTCACACGGTGCGTTTTTTGGATGCGTTTTTTGTGCAGAAAGGCACAGCAATTAATGCTGTACATTGTTGCACAAAAAAACACATCAAAAAAGCACCAAAACCGCACCGTGTGAAAGCACCCTAACACAGAAACAGCAAGCCCTACACAATTGGTTGCACCTTTTTCCTTCTCCAGCACATATTATTTGCACCTGGTGCCCAAAGGAGCCGCTCATCCTGGCACATATAGAGCAGTACAGGACATGTAGTACCGCACTGTACTGTAGAGAGGTGCTAATACACCACCAATCACTGCAGGCACTTTATTAATACAAAAGCTTTACAAGTAATATTTTCATGATAATTGGCAAGATCAGTGTCTGGTATATTTTATCTTGAAACCAAACTCTTCATATATTTGTAGCATTTTTTAAGCCAAAACCAGCAGTGAAACCTATACTAAGAAAAGGTATAAAGACCTACACAACATTACAGGACGTGACTGCCCCTGGAATGCGCCTCAACATAGGCGTTTGGTTTGGGGTTCACATAAGCCACACCCTTTTGTGGGCCACCAGAAATGCTTTGGCTGGCCGTATGTAGTCTGAAAGTTATAAAGGCCTGGTATAATGGAAAGATTTGCACCTCTTGAAGGTTTTGGATCCACTCCTGGTTCTGGCTTGCAAATACTGATGTAAATACTCCAATGTAGTTTTATCAGTAGAATCCGACAAGTAAATCTTACTCGTTGTGTGGATGTTCCCTAAGGCAAAACCAGCAATGGATCCAAAACACAGAAGTATAAGCCTTTTCTTTATACTTTAGCTCTATCTAGGCTCCACTCCTGGATTTGGCTTATAAATACTGCTGCAAAATAAGGCCTGGTTCACACCTGCATCACCGGTTCAGTTTGGAGCCTCCATCAGAGGCGTAAACGGACCCCTTTCACAATGGAAACCAATGGCGCCTCACTGACCCCGTTGATTATAAAGAGTCTATAGGGTACCCGCTGTGATGTCCATTGTTTTGACAGAAAAAATTGTGAAATTTACTGCGCTATTTTTTTCTGTCATTCCTGATGGCACTTCCGTACGGAATCTACAGCGCTGATGTGAGATAGGCCTAAGGCTATGTTCAGTGTCTTTAGGGGTCATACTTTGGCACGTGATTGCGCTGCAATGCGCCTGAAGTACACCCCGCAAATATGGTAAAATTGTAGCACTGAGTGCTATGATAAGCTGACGTTTTCCCCAGCTTATGTGGCGGGGAAAGCGAAAGTGGATGGGAGCGCTGTGGGAAGTACACGCTGGGCACCGCATACTTTCAACAGCAGGCATGCATAGGTACAGGTAAATCATATGTTCATGCATTTTTCTTGAAGTTTTTTTGGCACGTTAAGGCTAGGGTCACAAAATGGGTGATGTGTATCAGGCCTAGGCGTCAAGACACACCGGACCTCATTGTGAGAACTGTCTACGTATAACCCTGTCCTTGTTGCCCACAGCAACCAATCAGCGCTCAAAGCAACAAATTAGAGCTCAAATCAACCAATCAGCACTCATAGCAACCAATCAGCGCTCAAAGCAACCAATAATAGCAACCAATCAGCGCTCATAGCAACCAATCAGCGCTAAAAGCAACCAATCATAGCAACCAATCAGCGCTCATAGCAACCAATCAGCGCTCAAAGCAACCAATCAGCGCTAAAAGCAACCAATCTTAGCAACCAATCAGCGCTCATAGCAACCAATCAGCGCTCATAGCAACCAATCAGCGCTCAAATCAACCAAATCCAATCAGCACTCATAGCAACCAATCGCGCTCAAAGCAACCAATAATAGCAACCCAATCAGCGCTCATAGCAACCAATCAGCGCTAAAAGCAACCAATCATAGCAACCAATCAGCGCTCATAGCAACCAATCAGCGCTCAAAGCAACCAATCAGCGCTAAAAGCAACCAATCATAGCAACCAATCAGCGCTCATAGCAACCAATCAGCGCTCAAAGCAACCAATCAGCGCTCAAAGCAACCAATCATAGCAACCAATCAGCGCTCAAAGCAACCAATCAGCACTCAAAGCAACCAATCATAGCAACCAATCAGCGCTCATAGCAACCAATCAGCGCTAAAAGCAACCAATCATAGCAACCAATCAGCGCTCATAGCAACCAACCAGTGCTCATAGCAACCAACTCAGCGCTCATAGCAACCAATCAGCGCTCAAAGCAACCAATCAGCGCTCATAGCAACCACTCAGCGCTCATAGCAACCAATCAGCGCTCAAAGCAACCAATCATAGCAACCAATCAGCGCTCATAGCAACCAATCAGCGCTAAAAGCAACCAATCAGAGCAAACAATCAGCTCTCAAAGCAATCAATCAGCGCTCCTAGCAACCAATCAGAGCTCATAGCAACCAATCAGAGCTCAGCTTTAATTTTTCAAGAGCAGCAAAAGAAGTGAAAGCTGAGTTCTGATTGGTTGCCATGGAAACAAGGACAGTCTTAGGCCCCATTCACACGGCGGTTTTGGCTGCGGGTTTCGCTGTGGCTCTTGCCATGGTTCCCGCGGCCAAAACCTCATCGGACCTCGCCGCAAACTCGCGTCTCCTGACACGGGTTTGCGGTGCGGGCAGTGGGCGTGGTCTGAGTGGTTTGGGGCGCGGCTTGCGGCGAGCGTTTGCCCCCATGCAAATTAATAGCAGGGGGCAAACCGCGCCGCGAGTCGCCACGCAGAGCACTCCCTGTCAAGAATTGACAGGAGAGTTCTCCACACGCCTTGTGAACGGGGCCTTATGCTTAGAAAGTTTTCATAAATGAAGCCCAGCGTGTTATGACGCTTAGGCCTGATTCACATCAGTGTTGTAGACCCATTGTGTGACTCTGGCCTTAACGTGACAAAAAATACTTCAAATAAAATAAAAAAATGCATGAACATATGATGTAAAAAACACACAGCAAAAACCACTTGAAAAAAGGCACACGGTGTGTTTGGATGCGTTTTCTTTGCAGCAGGAATGCACCCTATAGTTTTAAACAAGGTGTCTGCTCTGTAAAACAGATAAAAAATTCACGTCAGTTCTTGGAATGGATGTGAAAGACACAAGTAAACACGTATTATTGATAACCTGTTTTATATTGAAAGCAATGTAAATCACACTACACATTGTTAGATGCATGTTTGGGTCCAAAATATGGATCCAAACACGAATCTACGAAACGGTGTGTGAACATGCCCTAAAGAAAAAAATGTGTAAAAACGCATGAAAAAAGCCGATCAATTCCACGTGGATTTTTTCAGCCTTATTTGTGGGTAAACATGGCCCATAAAGCTCCAGACTGAGCAGCACATGTGTGTTTCTTTGCTGTCGCTAAGTGGATATTCTTGCAGCAGAAGTCACTGAGGACAGGACACTTCCTCTGCGATTTTACTATTTATTTAGGAGAAAACCCTGATGACCCTGCGCTCACACCCCCGCCGCCTCTACACACCCGCCTGACGCTGAGCTGCCGCGCATGCGCTGTCCACACTGTCCGGCGCTGTTTGTACTCGGCGCATGCTCAGAAAGACTACTGATCTTTGACGTGTCCCGGAAGCGGATATGCGTATTTCCGTAAACAAACGACGGAGGCGACCTGGTTCCGGTGATGGCGGGTACAGCGCTCAAACGGCTGATGGCCGAGTATAAACGTGAGTCGCGGGGGATACTGGGCCGAGCCAGAGATGTGACCGATGGGCAGAGGCGATATATGTGCGGTGCACACGTGGCTTCCTGCGCCGGCTGCTGCTGCTGTATGTGACGACTTGTCAGTGAGGAGATCGGCTGTGCTGCACTTACTGCGCAGTTACTGTCCTCTATTATCAGGCACAAGACCGCACTGCGCTTCAGTGGAAGTACAGCAAGTCCAGACACATGACCGCGCCTGACGGGTGCCCGTTCTCACCTTCAGCCTTGCTGGGCTGGGATTCCCGCACCGTCTGGGGGCGCGCCTGCTCAGCATCTCTGTTTCATTGTTACCTCATAGGAAAAGCGAAAATAACAGCGGGATCTGCTACATGATGAACACCGACAGCGCCTGATTGATCAATGTTGGGTCTGCCCCGCTTCCATCATGGTAACCAGGTGGTTGATGCTGCCCTATGTAAGAGCAGGATGTGATAGAGGAGACAACCGAAGCTCTGTGATATATAGGGTTATATGATAGAGGAGGGGAGCTGAGCTCTGTGATATATAGGGTTATGTGATAGAGGAAAGAAGCTGAGTTCTGTGATATATAGGGTTATATAATAGAGGGAGAGAACCGAAGCTCTGTGATATATAGGGTTATATGATAGAGGAGAGTAGCTGAGCTCGGTCATATATAGGGGTATATGATAGAGGAGAGAAGCTGAGCTCTGTGATATATAGGGTTATATGATAGAGGAGAGAAGCTGAGCTCTGTCAATATAGAGATCTCTCCCAAGATTTATTTATACACAGGGCTGTATCTAGAACAAGGGGGCATCCTTTACGTCTTGAGGAACGAAAGTTTCTACATAAACATAGAAAGGGATTCTTTACTGTAAGAGCAGTGAGACTATGGAATTCTCTGCCAGAGGGACTGGTCATGGTGAATTCAATAACGAGTTCAAAAAGGGTTTGGAAATGCATTTCTGGAGCGTAATAATATAACAAGTTATAGTGACTAGGATTCTGGAGATGGGTCATTGATCCAGGGATTTTTTGATTGCCAGATTGGAGTCAGGAAGGAATTTTTCCCTAAAATGAGGACAATTGGCTTCTACCTCATTGGGGGTTTTTGCCTTCCTCTGGATCAACACCTTGGCACAACAGGCTGAACTAGATGGACGACTTGTCTTTTTTTAGCCTTACAAACTATGAAACTATGAATATAGGGTTATATGATAGAGGAGAGAAGCTGAGCTCTGTGATATATAGGGTTATATGATAGAGGGAGAGAAGCTGAGCTCTGTGATATATAGGGTTATATGATAGAGGAGCTGAGCTCTGTGATATATAGGGTTATATGATAGAGGAGAGAAGCTGAGCTCTGTGATATATAGGGTTATATGATAGAGGAGAGAAGCTGAGCTCTGTGATATATAGGGTTATATGATAGAGGAGAGAAGCTTAGCTCTGTGATATATAGGGTTATATGATAGAGGAGAGAAGCTGAGCTCTGTGATATATAGGGTTATATGATAGAGGAGAGAAGCTGAGCTCTGTGATATATAGGGTTATATGATAGAGGAGAGAAGCTGAGCTCTGTGATATATAGGGTTATATGATAGAGGAGAGAAGCTGAGCTCTGTGATATATAGGGTTATATGATTTGGTGCAGGATTTCTCTAAAAAGCAGAGAAAATCTGTGAAACTGAAAGTCCTGCTGACCCCGCCTGCATACTGTATATTGACAGTTCTGCATACACACTGATACAAGGAAAGCTGTCAATTACTGTGTGTGGGCGGGGCAAGAAGGGCTCCTTTTCTCTTAAGGAGTCTGGTCAGTATTTTCTCTGCTTTTTACTGCCCCAGAACATATAAAATGACATATCACAGAGCTCAGCTTCTCTCCCTTTATTACATCCTACTCAGAGAGGGCAGCATAAACTACCTCACAGGTTCCCTTTAAGGCCTTGTTCACCTCTTAAATCGAGGTTTTGTTCCGTAGCCCCATTACAGAGGTAAAATTGGACCCAGTTTACAACAGACAACAGTGTAGTCAATGGAGTCTGTCAGGTTCCGCCACAGTGTCTCTTGTTCTTTCAGAAAAAATAGTATAGCAAGCTCTACTATTTTTTTTTCCACCTCATATCCAATGGAATTTGTGACAGCAGGTCCAAACCAGGCCTAATATTTGCATCTGTCTCCTTTATTTGCAGCCTTCATTGGGTCATCGAGGGTTCCTTGGGGTTTTCTCGCTACAAAGGTCATATCTGTAATGATGGGGACAGTAAAAATAAGCATTTTTGCAATTGGTTTGCATTACATAAATCATTTAGTATAGCAGCTATGAGCTAATCTGTGCATGTCTAGAGATAAATCTGAAGCCTGAGGTTGGGCAACGCCCTCTCTGCTGTGATTGGCTGCCTGCTACTTCATTCAGCCCTGTTCGGATATGCTCCCTGGACGGTGCATGCCCTCTGTGCTGTGAATGGCTGCCTGCAGACTCTCCCCTATGAGCTGTGTAAAATGAAACTGAAAATGGCTGCTGCCTGTGTCTGTGTTCTCATTCTTTCACTGCACCCTGAGCTGTGTAATAACGGATGCTGAGCTCCTATGCTTCTTCTCTCAGTGATAGCTCTATGTGAAGCATCTGGGCAATTTCCGAGTCTCTGCTAGATTCACTCTCCCTCCCCACATATAACATAGCCTTATACACAGAGAGGATGTCACAGCTCTGCAGACTGCCTGCAATGGTCAGTTCTCATGCCTGCAGAGCTGTCACCTCTCTTCCAGGATCCAGTCCTTGTAACCAGAACGCCTGCATTGCTGTCAACAGTTATAAATACAGCCTGAATTGATTGAACAAATGTGAGACGGGCACTCTGCTCTCCCCTCTTATCAGGCAAGAGGTAGTGGGGGGAGCAGTGTGCATTTCTCACATTTAATTAATCAGTTCAGGCTGTATGTATAACTCTTTACCCCAATGCAGGTGTTCTGGTTACAAGAACTTGTGGAGGGAGGTGACAGCTCTCCAGGCATAAGACCTGACCATTGCAGGAGGTCTGCAGAGCTGTGACATCCTCTCCCTTCCACTGCTCACACAGAATGATGATGTCACCAGTCTTCAGTGAGGGACGACACGCCTACTGGAAGGAGAGACGCCCCTGGATTTGAAGCTGTAAAAGAGAGAGAAAGCTTAAGATGCCCACAAAAGCCTGTAATGAGAAAACCCCTTTAAATTAAAGTGTAAACTGAAGCACAAGAGTGTAATATGAATGGGATTTAGCAGAATAAACTATAAAATGACTATTGAAGAGCTCATAATGACTCATTGAGGTCTCCTGGGGAAGTCTGCAAGTCATAAAAATGTGTAAGGTCAGATGTTGAAATTTTCGGATAGTCTACCTTCCACGTTCAGATCATTTCTCTATATTAAGGTCTTGTGAGCTGTAGTTGGGATGTTCCTGTTTCATGTTTGGGGAGTCCCAATCCAGACTCATGTTTCACCCGTATGGGGATGTCCTATTGTCGCTATGGATGTATAAGGTGGGGACAGTTACTGAGTCCGCCTTATATAAGGCTGGTGCTGGCTGTTTATTACAGCTGTGCAGGGTTTGGATCTGGCAATCGCGGCTGTGGTGTACTATTCCTCACTTGATCACCTGGCCTTCCCCCAAGACAAGATTGAAGGGTGCCGAACGGCTGCCACGGCAGCTGGAAGCCTAATTAACTCTATAGCTTCCATGTTGCTGCTCCCATTACTTCCTCTCTATACAGTGAAGGAAATAATTATTTGACCCTTTCTGATTTTCTAAATTTGCCCACTGACAAAGACATGAACAGTCTATAATTTTAAGGGTAGGTTAATTTTAACATTGAGAGATAGAATATCCAAAATAAAGCCCAGAAAATCAAATTGTATAAATTTATTTCCATTTTGCTGAGAGAAATAAGTATTTGATCCCCTACCAACCATTAAGAGTTCTGGCTCCTATAGATCAGTCAGACGCTCCTAATCAACTTGTTACCTGTATTAAAGACAGCTGTCTTAAATAGTCACCTTTTATAAAAGACTCCTGTCCACAGACTCAGTCAGCCAGACTCTAACCTCTACAACATGGGAAAGACCAAGGAGCTTTCTAAGGATGTCAGGGACAAGATCATAGACCTGCAAAAAGCTGGAATGGGCTACAAAACCATAAGTAAGACGCTGGGTGAGAAGGAGACAATTGTTGGTGCAATAGTAAGAAAATGGAAGGAGTACAAAATGACTGTCATTCAACATCTATGTGGGGCACCATGCAAAATCTCACCTTGTGGGGTATCCTTGATCATGAGAAAGGTGAGAGATAATTCTAAAACTTAATTGGGGAACTTGTTTATGATCTCAAGGCAGCTGGGATCACAGTCACCAAGAAAAAGATTGGTAACACATTACGACATAATGGTTTAAAGTCCTGCAGTGCCCGCAAGGTCCCCCTGTTCAATAAGACACATGTGCAGGCCCGTCTGAAGTTTGCCAATGAACACCTGGATGATTCTGTGAGTGATTGGGAGAAGGTGCTGTGGTCAGATGAGATAAAAATTGAGCTCTTTGGCATTAACTCACCTCGTCGTGTTTGGAGGAAGAGAAATGCTGCCTATGACCCAAAGAACACCGTCACCATTGTCAAGCATGGAGGTGGAAACATTGTTTTGGGGGTGTTTCTCTGCTAAGGGCACAGGACTACTTCACCGCATCAATGGGAGAATGGATGGAGCCATGTACCGTAAAATCCTGAGTGACAACCTCCTTCCCTCCACCAGGACATTAAAAATGGGTCATGGCTGGGTCTTCCAGCAAGACAATGACCCAAAACATACAGCCAAGGCAACAAAGGAGTGGCTCAAAAAGAAGCACATTAAGATCATGGAGTGGCCTAGCCAGTCTCCAGACCATAGAAAACTTATGGAGGGAGTTGAAGCCAGGGCTGTGGAGTCGGAGTCGGTGGCTATTTTGCAGGAGTCGGAGTCATCATAAAATGGACCGACTCCCAAAATATATAATAAGTTGGTCCAGTTAGTTCGATGCAAAGAGCAAGAGGAATTGGGTCCGGCCAGTGCTACTGCTCCCATATCTTCAGCCTCATCACATGAGGAGTGTAATTGATGACATGGAGCAGGCAAAGCACTGCCCCAGGGGAAAAGATTCTGCTCCCAGGGCAAACAGATTTCTGCAAAATTTTTCACCTGTTTTCAAATAAGTAGAAGAGTTCAACCATTCATCAGAACTTACTGTGGCTGAGGCAATTCCTTTATACGCTGACACTGTTAGAGATGTTGCCCTGTGGTCACCGCTTTGACCCCAACCCAAGTTAGTGTAGAGAGGCCGTTCTCTAGCCTGGAAATAATGAGAGCAGATGTGAGGTCATGTATGCAGGATCTGGTGGAGGCTATACCATTTCTCAGAACAAATTCAGAGACTCCACAAATGTTCCTGCAGTGTTTTGCATATTTACAATTTTTTGTGTTCTAAAGTCATATCCAATAAATATATTTTACACTGACAAGCAAAATGGTAACAATGGTTTGAACTTGTGACTTTCCTATCTCTCCATCCACTACAGCTTTGTACATGAGGCTACTGTAATTTTATATACAGTCATCTTATCTTATACAAAAATTTGACTTGCAACTATTTAGCATCTGCTTAGTTCTGCAGATTCTTTCCTGTAACTGCATTGTTACTGTTTTGCCCCTAAAAATCAAAATGTAAATTTTTATTATTTTGTTAGTATAATAACCACCTTTGGTTTTCAATACTGCCTGAATCCTTCTGGGCTCTGAATCAGATTCAAGCACATCTTGACCAAAATCTGAGCCCAGGTCTCTTCTACACATTCCCAATGTTGGTGCAGACTGGACTTGGATACAAATACAGCTTTTTCTTCAACTCTACCCACAAGTGTTCAAAAGATCAAAAAATTTTTACCCTTTTGCTTGTCAGTGTCTGTTCTACATAAATAGCTTGATTATTGTATCATAAGGTTATAAACAGCATGATGTTACCATTTTACTACAGTACAGTTATCAATTAAAAATCCGCCATGTATGAGGGAGTCAGGATTCGGAGATTTGGGAAATTGAGGAGTTGGAGTCGGACCTTTGGCTTGCCGACTCCGCAGCCCTGGTTGAATCTCCGAGATGCCAAGTGACAGCCTCAAAATCTTAAGGGTGCGTTCCCACGGCACAGGACAAATAGGCCGGTACTTGTCCTGTTTTGGGGCCGTCCCCATGACCGCGGGGGGGACGGCTTTTCTCCGTGATGAGCCCTCCCCCTTCACATTGAGAAGCACATATTCCGTCCGGAAACCGGACGGAAGATTGTGCAAGCACAATGTTTGGCGGGCGGACCCCGGGCGGAAAAACCGCCGGACGGAAAACCCGTGCAGTGGGGATTGCTGCATCGGTTTTCCATAGAGCCCCATTGTTTTCATTTCGGCCGGTTTTTCTGGCGGTCTGAAAAACCGCAAACCGGCTGAAAAAACGTCCGAAAACCCGTGCAGTGGGGATATACCCTAATGTTTCAGAGATGATCTGCAAAGAGGAGTGGACCAAAATTCCTCCTGACAAGTGCGCAAACATCAACTACAAAAAACATCTGACTGCTGTGCTTGCCAACAAGGCTTTTGACACCAAGTATTAAGTCTTGTTTGCCAGAGGGATCAAATACTTATTTGTCGCTGCAAAATGCAAATAAATGTGTATAATTTATACAATATGATTTTCTGGATTTTATTTTGGATATTCTATCTCTCAATGTTAAAATTAACCTACCCTTAAAATTTTAGACTCCTCATGTCTTTGTCGGTGGGCAAACTTACACAACCAGCAAGGGATCAAATAATTATTTCCTTCACTGTATAATGCAGAATGATGTACAAGCGATCGCGCCCTAGTAATCAAGTACTTTAGTGGAACTGCATACACACTTAATTGGTATTGCCGCACCCATAACAGTCCAGTCTATTAAAATATACCGGTAACGTTAGTTACCTGTATGGCGGCGAACTCCGTACTAGGAAAAAAAAATTCCCAACACCAAAATTGCGTTTGTTTTTTCATTTTGTGTACCAAAAAATTAGAATAAAAAGTGATCAAAAGTTGCGTGTATCCCGAAATGGTGCCAATAAAAATTTCACTTCAGCCCCCCTCAAAAATGAGCCCTCAGGTGCATGGATGGGGAAAATAATTTATTGGTCGAGTACTGGAGCTGGTAAGTGATGACTCTGAACTGCAGCATTTTACCACTAGATGGCAGCATCACCCAACTAAGAGTAGTCGTCTGCTGTCACATTCCTCTGTACTGGTGGAATCATGAGCTGCTTAGAGGGACAATCTTAAAAGGACCATCTTGTGTTGAAGAGGACTTCAAATAGAATTCAGTGTTCAAACACGATTTAATAGCAAAGTTAGTTATTTAGCAGCTGAACACTTATGCTATGCAGAGATATGTAGAATTAAAGGGGCCGAGCAGGTTCCTCATAACGAAGAATTGTTAACAATATATCAGTGTCATAGACTGATCTAGAGCCCTGGCAAAAACGATAAAATCACCACATCTAGAGGATGCTCATCCCAGATAGTGTTTTTTTTTTTAATACACAAATCATAGATATGAGACAAAACAATCTTTATAGTGGTCGTCCATTAGTTTAAAAAAATAAAAAATCTGGTCGGGAACCCTTTAACCCTTTAATCCCTCCAAAGAAAAAAAATATTACTCCATTTTTCTCTTCCTCGTCTTCCAAAAGCCATAAAGTTGTTATTTTTCCACCTACATAGACATATAAGGGCTTTTATTTTGCGGGACAAGTTGTTCTTTCTAACGGTGACATTTGTCACGCCAGAGAATATACTGGGAAACAGCAAAAAAATTCTAATTGGGGCAAAATGTGAAAAAAAAATGTACTTGCGCCATGTTTGCGGGAGTTTTTTTCCTTATGGAGTTCATTGTTCGGTAAAAATGATGTGTTATCTGTATTCTACAGGTTGATGCGCATCCGCCAATACCAAACATGGACGTTATGTTTTGGTGGTGTAAAAAAATTCCAAACATTTCCAATATTTGAAATTGCCGCCAATTTGTGCAACCAATAACTTTTTTGTACTAACACCTATGGACGTCGGTGAGGGGAATTTTTTGCGGGCTGAAGTGTACTTTTTATTGCCAGCAGTTTGGAATGCATGCGACTTTTTTGATCACTTATATTCAATTTTTTTTATAGGACATGAAATGACAACGTAATTTTGGCGTTTGGATTTTTTTTTCTTCTACAGTGTCCAGCGTACGGGATAAATGATGTTATATTTTTATAGATCGGACTTTTTCAGACGCCGCGATACCAAATATGTGTAACTTTTTATTATTTTATTTCTTTTATTTGTAAAATGGCGAAATTGGAATTGTAGGGAGGAAACAAGTGCATGTTCGTGTGAATGTCCCTTTTAGGGGTTGTCTCGCTACAAGGATTGCTTTTTATGTTAAAGATCTTGCAAACACAAGTCACTTTGCAATATACGTCCATTAATATTGTCCTACTTATTCCTACATGTCCCTTATTGTATGGGCTGCATCAGCTCCTCAGGTTGCTATAGCTACAGACCTGTTCAAGCTCTCCTGATAGGCTGCCAGCGCTGGTTGCTATAGCTACAGACCTGGTGTCCTCAGCTCGTCCCTGCAATCCAGTAGTAGCCAGTAAAGCCGGTAAATTCAAAAATGAAACTGAGAAAACAGGATTGAGGTAAGATGAATCGATATAGTGAGACAACCCCTTTAACCCATTAAGCCCCAGGCCTGAAAAGTAAAAAAAAATGTTCAGGTCATTAACTAGTTTTTGCTGCTTCGCGTTTCAGCAGTTGTAACTTTTTTATTTTTTCAATGACGCAGTTGGATGAGGCCTCGTTTTATTCGAGACAAGTTGTACTTTATGGGGGAATAGTTTAAGTTCACTTATAAATAATTGCAGAATTTTTTTATTTTTTTTTTTACATTTTTTTTTTTTACAACATTCACATTTCACACTTAACTTGTTAGATTAATTATACGGGTTATTACAGTCGTGTGGTTACCTAATATGTAGTTTTTTTGTGTGTGTGTAATAAAATGCACAATTTTTTTAATTAAATATTTACTTTTATTTATTTTTTCATTTTTTCACACTTTTTATCCTTTTTTTTTTTTTTTTTTTTTTTAATCCCTTATATTCATATATGCTAATACATTATAATCTGTGTCCATCTGACACAGGCAGTGTTCAGGACAGCACACAGTGTGCCCTGGTCACCGGCTTGTTACACAGACAGCTCTGGGGCCACTCTAGGTCCCCAGGGCTGACTGTGCAGCCGTTCCCCAGGCTCTGTGGGGTCACCGGGTGTTCCGATCACCCGACAGAGCAGGGGAACCCTTTGATTGCGCTGCGGTAACGATCCGCCGCAATCAAAGGTTTAAAGCACCAGGTTGCGGAGGTTTCCTCCGCTCCCTGATGCTCGCAGGAGATGCTCTGGGATCAGGGCTGTGTATACAAAAAAAACGTCGCTGTAGACGAACGACCCGCACCAGCCGACGTCAAAAGACGGTGCGCGGTCATTAAGGGGTTAAGTCTGGCTTTGTTACATACTCTGTAGCTATTAAGACCACGCAGCCTGACCAGCACGTACTTCTGAAGCAACAGGCGTATAGCGGCACGCAGCGTGCACGTTGCTATACTCCTGCAATACGTCATGAGAACATACCCTATCTGTGCAGCTGCGAGAGTGGAGCACTGGCTGTTAACGGCGGTAGGGCTCTCCACTGAGAAGGCAGAGGCAGTTTATTATCTTCCTTGCCTTCTCAATTGTAAATACAGCTCCCAACGAGCACTGTATATACAAATAAGCAGGGAGCCTGTAGTCTTGCTGCTTCCCGGACACTGCGGTTAAGTGACCACCAGGGCTTGGTAGTTGTGGACACTGCTGGTTCTTGTCAGACTCAGATCAGCTCTGCAGTCAGTACTAGGGATTGGTGCATCAGCCCCAGTTACAGTACAGGAGAAATCAGCAAAAAAAAAAAGTTATTACCAATGCCCCCCAGAGGACTTTTTCTGACTTTTTAGGAGGCACAATATATAAAATAAAAAACCATGCATACAAAAAATAATAAGAAAACACTGACTGCTCAAGCTGCAAGTTTTAGCTCTTCCCCTGACGACTAAACTTTATATAACCTATTTTTAGTCATCCAGGACGGAAAAGTAACACTGTTACAAAACTTTTTTCGTGTCACTTTTGCGGGTTAAAAAAAAAAAATTAAGAAGCTTGAAAAACAGCCTTTTTGAAATTTGTTTTCACCATCGTCCCTGATCTTCCGAAAACAAAAAAAAATGTGAGAAATTGCATAAAATGAAGGCTTGTGTATTGTGGAAAAAAAGCCCCCAAAATTTGTAGAATAACCATGCGCAAAAAGTGTTAGTGTTTAACCCCTTAAGGACCCAGCCAGTTTTGGCCTTCCTGACACAGCCCTATTTTTGAAATCTGACGTGTGTCACTTTATGTGAGAATAACTTTTTGACACTTTTACCTATTCATGTGATTCAGAGATTGTTTTCTCGTGACACATTGTGCTTTAAGTTAGTAAGAAATTTTGGTCCGTACAATCCTTGCTTGTGAAAAAGATAAAAATTTCATGAAAATTTGGAAAAATTGGTCATTGGTCATTGGTCATTTCTGCGTACAAGACAGATAATTATTCACCACAAAATAGTTTATAACTAGCATCTACCATGTTGTCCCCCTATAGGTTGGGAAACATTTTTTAAATGTCTTTTTATTTTTTTACGACATTAGGGGGCTTAGAAATTTAGTAGTCTTTTCTCAGATTTTCAAGAAAATTTGCCATATAAATTTTTTTAGGGACCAGTCCAGTTCTGACGTGGCTTTGAGGGGCCTGCATGTTAGATACCCCCATAATTGACTTCATCACAGAAAATACACCTACAGTGTTTAGGAAGTTTGTTAACCCAGCAATTTCAAAATTTCACTTTTTTTTTGCAGATTTTCAATTTTTATCCTTTTCACTGGAACTCGGTCAATGTGACCAGGGAAATGCAACTCAACATCAGTTCCCTAGATTCTGCCATTTTCAGAGATATCCCATATGTGGCCCTAGTGCACTATTTGGCTCAACCACAAGCCTCAGAGTAAGAGGACTTTGGGGCCTCCTTTTCAATACAATTTTATTTAGGTGTTATTTCAGGTTTGCGGACACACTTAACCCCTTAAAGAATATATCCAGGGGTGTAGTGAGTATCTCGACCCCACAGGTGTTTCACACCTATTTTTTTTTTTTAACATTACGCTATGAAAATTGAAAATGAATTTTTTTCCAACAATCTGCAATTTTAGCTTAAAAAGTTTCATTTTTACAAGGAATACTGGAAAAAAAGCCCTTCAAATTTTGTTACACAATTTCTTACAAGTTTGGCAATACCCTATAGGTGCATGTAAACTGCTGTTTGGGCACGTGGCAGGCATACAAGGGAGGGAGCACTAAAGTGGCATTTTGAACGCAGATTTTGGGGGGTGCCATGTCTTATTTGTAAAGCCCCCAAAGTACCAAAACAGGTGAAACCTTCCAGAAGTCACCCCATTTTGGATTCAACACCACTCGTGGATCTTATCTATATATAGAAAATCCACGGCACTCCTTTAGTAGTTTTAAAGGTGAAAATAATTTATTGATTCACATGGTGTGTTAGCATAGAACTCATCAGCTCTCCATAACAATGAAAATTTTGCACAGAAGCAAAATACATATGCCCACAACGTGGTCCGACGTTTCGACCTAAAAGGGGCCCCCTTCTGGACCTAAAAGGCGGGTGGCTGTAGTTCCGCCATTGTTTTTTTTTACAGTATTCGCCATACGGGATAAACGACAAGATAACTTTACTATGGGGGTTGGTACAATTACAATGATAAAAATTTTAAAACAGTTTTTTTATGTTTTTATTACTTTTACACAAAAGAAATGGGGTTTTTAGAAAACTGTGCTTTATGTCGTCATAAATCTTGACAGCCATAACTTTTTTTATTTTGCTGTGTAGGGGCTTGTTTTTTGTGGGATGATTTGATGGTTTTTATTGGTACCCATTATGGGGTTCATATGAACTCTTATCACTTTTTATTAAGGTTTTATGAAGCATTTTTAACAAACTACAGGAATCCTGTAGTGTTTCTTTTATTTTTTACAGCCATCACCACGCGGTATAAATGACATCCTAGCTTTACTCAGCAATTTGGTACGATTACAGCGATACCCAATTTGTACAATTTTTTTTTAATTAGTTTTAACTCTTTTTAACCCCAAAAAAAACACTTGAATTCAAACAGGAAAACACGTTTTTGCATTGCCGCAGTCTGAGAGCCATAAAATTTTTAAAAAAAAATGTCTGTGTATGGAAGTGTTTATTATTGTGTAAAACAATATTTATGCATCGCTGTCTTCTGATAGCCATAACTTTTTTAATTTTTCCGTGTACAAGCTGTGTAAGGACTTGATTTTGTGGAATGAACCGATGTTTTTATTGACACCACTTTGGTGTTTATATGAGCTTTTGATCGCTTTTTATTTCATTGTATGTGCGGCAGGATGAACAAAAATCGCAATTCTGCGACTGTTTATTTTGGGGTTTTTTTTTTGAGCGTCCACCGTGCGGGTTTAAATTTAAAGTGACAGATTTAAAAGGCCGGTCTTAACGCATGCGGGGATACCAAATATGGGTACTTTTATTTTTCATCTTTTTTGGGGGCGATTGGTGTAAAGGGGAAAAGGGTGGTGTACGTGGTTTTATTCTATTTTTCGTGTTTGTGATTAACTGTTTTCACTTTTTTTTTTTTTTTTTTTTAAACGTTTCCCAAGGCTAGGAGTAGGTGGGGCCACCGTTTTTGAGAGTCATTAGGGGCTAAGTATAGGGCTAGCTTTTGTCTAAAGTGTAATAATTTAAGAGGTATCCCTAGAGTTTGTGGCATTAGAATATAGGAAGACACACCCTCTCTGTATTTTCTCTTATGGTTCTACTTGCTTTTTGTCTTGGTTGTATACGGGTTGGATACTATTTTAAAAGCTTTGAATAAAAGTTATATTTTAGGTAGGGTTTTCTGAGGATTGTATTCTGAACTGTGGCCTATAATGTATAACCTATATGGCCTGAAGAGGGAGCCATAAGACAGTTATAATCTCCTATGTAATGTGTCTTTTGAAGCAACTTGTTTTTTTTTTTCCTCTTCAACCTTAAATAAATTCTCCCCCCTCGCACTGTTTACTATATTGCCGAGTCCTAGACGAATCTTATGCAGCGTCTCGCCCGGCATCTTCTGGGTCACAAGTTTAATGCGGACCTCAAAGGGAAAACAAGTGCTAAGTAGGCAGAATTGTATTGATTATAACTAAATGATGTATGTTGTGAATCACCGGACTTCCATTACCCTCCACAACATGTTCTAGACACCAGCGCTCCAGCTGAGGTTCACCTCTATGGGTAAACATGCTTACTTTTTTTTTTTTTTTTTTTTAAGGAGGACAAGAGCTTGAATTCTACAGAAGTATATGCAGGGAAAAGAAAAAAGAGAGGGGGCGCACAATAGTGTTATACTGTAACAATAGGGGTAATAGGTGGAAAGTGATGATATATTCTCACCTTTTGGTGTTGCGCTACTAATTTAGAGGCACAACACTCATAAGCCTTGCAGGGCTATTTGTATCCCGTAGCCCTTACTACGGCAGCCCGCTGGTCTCTGGAGCTCCCCTTCGGTGAACCGTTAGGAGAAATTGCCAAGAGGAAAAATGGAAACACGGACCCGGCGCACGTGCAGTGAAAATAAAAAAAAAAAAAGCCCAGGATAAAGGCTTTCAATTAAAAATTTTTTATTCTTAAAATTGCTACGGAGTTACCGATGAAAAATTAAAAAACAAAACAGAACTTTACGCGTGTCCCGCCTTCATCAGGG
>JAODAL010030378.1:0-50052 GCA_025379985.1 Phyllomedusa bahiana | reverse complement strand
TCATCCCCCCCCTTCATTTCAGCTCGCTCCCGAGCCCTGTTTTTCCCCCTCCCTCTCTCTGTCTGAGTCCACATGTCACTGGTCTATTTTGAAGAGCTGCTTAAAATACCACATACCTGTTCAATCTAGACAGTCTCTTTGATCTCTTCCCCTTCTCGCTGGGGTTTTGTTCAGTTGAACCCAGTCTTCTATGAAGGGACAGTCCCCTTCTTGCGGGGAGAGTTAGGGCCCTGTTCACACAGCTTATTTCGCCAGGGTTTGGAGCCGAAACTGCCCCCCGGGGTTTGCGCGCAGTAGGGCCCACCCGCCCAGTAATTAGGGAAAACCAAAGTTCTCATAGAGAACAGTGGACCCTTTCCCCTCCTTTCCACTCGGCGAATCCCCCGGGGGCGGGGAGAAAGTCACCTCACATTATCCAGGCGCAATACGCCCCGGGGGAAAATGAAAGTCAAAGGGCCCGGCGGGCAACCCCCCCGGGCCCCGAAAGGGCCCGCACCCCCCCTTATTCAACCCGGAATTGCGAGCGCAACCCGGGCTGCAATTACGCTTGAATAACCGTAAACACGGCCTTGGGGCACCATGGCCAATTTTGCTGTTTTTGATTGTAGAATCAGCTCAGTGTGTTTCCGGGGTAGCAGAGTAAAAAAATTCTGCGGCCCCTTTAATCTCGGGACAAAGCAGGGATCGAGGCACATTTCTGCTGTTTTTGATTGTAGAAGCCCTGCAGGTTTTTTGTGTTTCTTCTGGTGTGCAGAGTAAAATTCTGCTGGTCCCCTACTCAGAGTGAGAGAGACGGGAAAATTCGCTCCCTGAACCCGACAGGGGCCAGAAGAATGTAAATTTAGTAGAGCCCGCGCCAAAGTGTTGCGAACGGCGTCGCAGCCCGCAACATGGCTGCGGGCGGCACCCCAGCCCTGTCAGTGCCCCCACTACCAGGACGAGTGCCGCTGCTGCACGGGTGTCGGGCGATGGGCGCACTCGTCCCCTGCGGCCGGTACCCCCCCGGCCCACTCCATGTCTCCTTGTTTGAAACC
Source organism: Phyllomedusa bahiana (assembly GCA_025379985.1). Classification (NCBI taxonomy): domain Eukaryota; kingdom Metazoa; phylum Chordata; class Amphibia; order Anura; family Hylidae; genus Phyllomedusa; species Phyllomedusa bahiana. The sequence continues at coordinate 49,018 of JAODAL010030378.1, read as the reverse complement.
CGTGGTCCAAACCCTTTTTCCCCAAGGGTTGCCCTCCGCTTCTGAACGGGACCCCCAACAACTTTGCTGTAAAAGAATTGGATAGAAGACCCCCAGGGGAAAAGTGGCATTTCCCTTATCGACTGGGAAAGGGGTTTGGGGCCCGAAGAAAGATCATGGGAGCCGGAGGACAACATCCTGGACCGTGAGTTGGTGCAGAAATTCCTCCAGGCCAGGAAGAAGGGGAGGGCTAAGGGGGGGGGGGGGGGGGTAACTGTTGCGAACGGCGCCGCAGTCCGCAACTCGGGCTGCGGGTGCCGTCGCAGCCCTGTCAGTGCCCCCACTACCAAGACTAGTGCCGCCGCTGCCCGGGTGTCGGGGGATGGGCGCACTCGTCCCCCTGCGCGCCGGTACTCACTCGGCCGCGCTCCAGTTTCTCAGCAGCCTCCTGCTGCCCGGCGCGCGCGTCCCCATGCCCGAGGGCGTGCGTGCACTGGCTCTGTGAGATTTAAAGGGCCAGCGCGCCGGTAATTGGCTAATTGCCGGGCGCTGCCTCTATATTACCTGGGCGCTTCCGCCCACTCCCTGCCGGATCTTTCGTGCCTTGCCTATAGCGAAAGCGTTCCCTGTCGTCTTGTTCTGATCTTCCGTGTACCGTACCGTTTGCCTCCATCTCCTGACCACGAACCTCTGCCGCCTGCCCAGACCTTCCTGCCTGTCCACGACCACAAACCTTTGCCACCTGTCCTGACCTTCTGCCTGTCCCCGATTACAAGCCTGCCTTACGATTCTGTACCACGCTATACCTCGGCTGCCATCGCAAGCAAGTCGCGTCAGGGGTAGCGACCTGGTAGACTCCCGCCGCAGCAAGTCCACCCCGCTTTGCAGCGGGCTCTGGTGAAAACCGGGACCTACTTAGACTCCGCTCCCTGGCGTGGCTTACACCATCGCTTGCGGTGGTCCAATGGATCTACTTCTACGTCCAGGACCTTTACACAATGACAGGACAGGAGGAGGAATCCAACCAGCACTGGGGAACTGTGTTTACAGAAACAGAAGATAAGGGAGACTGTGAAAACAAGACTGCTTTGCTAATGACCTCCAATTGCAAAGTTGTTGTTTGTCTTATTCTGAAGACCATTTAATGTAATGATACAACCCCTTAAATGTCATGCCACAAGATCTCGATAGGGTTAAGGTTAGGACTAATGTTGCACATCAGAGTACTTAACATTTGGCTCAGCCGAAACCAAATTTTGCTGGAATTTGTCATTTTAGCCTGCAACCAGACTGCCAATCAGACTGACAAACGGAAGTGTTTCCTCCATCTTAGATGTGGGCAAAAATCTTATTGAACTTTCCAGGGTTCCTGGCTAGTTCTAATATAAAGAAAACACTACGTTTTCCCAGTTGACTGTCAGGCTGCTGATTTGTTGCAGGGTAGAATGATGAATTCCAGGTAATATATGGTTGGGAGTAACTTGAATCAAAGGCACTCTGAACCACACCACTAGTCAGCACTCTATCTTGGTCATTCCGAAACCCAAATCTAATCTACTTTTCCACCATTTTTAGTTAGTTTACATTGGGTCATTGTCTTGTTGCATCACCCATTGTCTCTATTGTCTCTTCATATTGAGGTCATGGACTGCTTTCTTTACATTCTCCTGTAAAATGTTCATTCATTGTCTCCCTAATGATCACAAGGGGCGACATGTATGAACGGGCTTTTAGCCTGTTTTTTTGGCGTATCCTGCGCCTCACCGGCCCAAATCCCCTGTCGGACGCAGGAATGCGGTGTTAGGCGCAGCGTTTGCCACTTTTGGCTGCGCCTCACATGAAGGGGCGGGCAAAGGGCGCGGTGTGGGCGTGCTGTAGGCGTTCCGGGCGGTACGCGGCGCGCTCGAAAACTCTGAGGCATGTACGATCGCGAGTCGGAACATGAGAGGAAACATAGAAGATCACAACAGAAGTCTCGGCGCTCAGCTCCGTGCGGCATGGAGTATGATTCCAAAAAATCGCCTTTATAAAGGCGTAAAACATTCTCAGAAAAAGAGCTCAAAACCCCAAAAATAAAAAATATTTTTAAAAAAATCACTTTCCAAAAATCTAGAACGGCGCAATATCAAGAATTAGGATATTGGAAATTGCCAGGAAATACAGTAATTCGAATTCTGAAAGCTATTATCATTGGTCGGCATAAACCAGCCAATCAGTATAGGAGCAACAGTGACCATTAAAACCTATAGAGAAGAATTTTACCAATCAAATTCCCAAAAGGGGGGACAGTTCAAAATATAGTAAAAATGCAGAAAAGAGCTGATTGGTTAAGCTAGGGGGGCTTGGCTAGCTCAGCCAATCAAATAGGAGCGACAGAGACCCATTAAAACCTATGGGGAAATATTGGGCCAATCAAATTCAAAGGCGGGCAATTTTAAAATACAGTAAAAATGCAGAAAAGGGCTGATTTGTTGAGCAAACGGGGGCTTGGCTACCCAGCCAATCAGACGGCGAGCTACTTTGCCCCATAGAGTTTCATGGGAAAAAAAATGCAGAGCGAGCTCTGTTTGTGATTGGCTAACTTAAAAGAGGCACCGGTTATTTGACCAATGGGAGAGCGAGCGACGCTCTTAGGGGTTTTTCTAATGAAATCTGGGATAAAACTGTACATTGCCAGATTTTTTGAATTAATATTTTTTTTTTCTTTACCCCTATATTATTGATCATTTTATAACAGATCGGTACAACTTCTGTAGTTTTTTATCATTTGATTTTGCCAGTACAGTTTTTATTCCAATTGAAAATGAAAAACCCATAAGACGTCGCTCGCTCTCCCATGGCCAAATAACCGCGCCCTTTTTAACTTAGCCAATCACAAACAGAGCTCGCTCTGCTTTTTTCTTTTCCCAAGAGTTCAAAATGAGAAAGTACGCGGCTCTGGCCGATACCCAAAGCCCCCCAACCCAACCAATCACTTTTTTTCTGTTTTTTTACTTTTTTTTGGAACGCCCCCCCCTTTGAATAGATTGGTCAATTTTTCTCCAAGGTTAAAGGGTCCCTGTCGCTCCTTTTTCTGATTGGCAATACTCCCCCAAAGGGTTATAATGGGCCCATTGTCGTCCTTTTTCTATTGGGGGTTATGCCGAAAAAGAGAATAGCTTAAACCAATTTGAAAAACTGTTTTTCCCCCGGAAATTCTCTATTTTTTGCAATTCCTTATGTAGGCCGGCTCGGCGAAAAAACGCGTTGTTAGGGATTTAACTGATTTACTTTTAGAGAAGGTTTCAGCTCTTTATCTGATAATATTTTACACTTATTAAAAATGATTTTTTTATTCATACTCCGTGCCGCACGGCGCTGAGCGCCGTGATTGCATTGCGCCGATCTCTCCATAGACTACAATGGGAGAAGTAGCTCGCGCTCTGATTGGTCGGGATAGCCAAGCCCCCGCTAGCTCAACCAATCAGCTCTTTTCTGCATTTTTACTGTTTTTTTGAACTGTCCCACCTTTGATTTTGATGGTCAATATTTCTCCATAGGTTTTAATGGTTCCCTGTCCCCTATTCTGATTGGCTGGATAGCCAGCCCCCGCTAGCTCAGCAATCAGCTCTTTTCTCATTTTTTACTGTATTTTGAACTGTCCCGCCTTTGATTTTGATTGGTTCTAACTTCTCCATAGCAACAAACAAGGTGCAGCCAGCTACATCCAGGACACTGGTGATAGTTCAATAAACCTTCTGATCTTTATTTACCAACAATTTAAAATCAAAGCATGGAGGATAGATTACATGGTACACGCATTCATGGCACAATAATACGCCACTGCTGACCGACGCGTTTCGGAAGCGATATCCTTAATCGTGGTCACCTAGACAAGTGCAGATGGTAAGTGCTATATATAGTAACGCCCCAGGGATATCACATGATCGGAGGGAAGAAAACCCCTCCCCCTAGGACGTAATATCCTCATATAACAAACAATACAAAAAACAATATAAAAAGCCAATGTAAGCTACTATCTGCAATTAAAACATTGATTAAAGTGCCAATTATATGTAACTGTATGCGTAGATACTTTTAGAAGAAACAGACTAATAATGGTACCATATGTGCCTTAGGATATTCAGGCCTGCAGGGATTCTTGTACCTAACTTAAAGATCCACATAGATTCTCTCTCCAAGAGTTTGCGGTGTAGATCTCCCCCTCTCGATGTATTTGTAACCTTCTCTATTGCACAGAAACTAAATGAAGATAAATTACCCCCATGTTCTACTTGAAAATGTTTTGACACACTGGAGCATTTAAAACAGTCTGTTCTGAGGGCATCAGACAGATGCCTCCTAATTCTGATTTTCAACGGCCCAGTGGTGCATCCCACGTACTGAAGTTTGCAACTGTTGCAAGCTATGAGATAAATCACTGTTTGGCTGTTACAATTCTTATATTGTTTGACGTCATAAGTTTTGTGCTTATCAAAAGATGGGACGGTTTTGGTTTTATCAACATTCTTGCAGTCTGTGCACACATTGTGTCCACAGCCATAAAAACCAGTAGAACTGAGCCAATTGTGCTGAGATGGCATGGGGTTAGAGAGCAAACTGGGAGATAGAAGGGAACCCAATGTGGGTGCTTTCTTAGAAACAAAATGTACATTATTCTGTAAAAGATGTAGTAAATCGGGACAAGTATATAACAGACGTAAATGGTTCTTTAATATTTTCACAATATCTTTGAACTGTGCACTATATGTGGTAGAAAAGGTGACAAAATCATGTCTGTAATCTAATTTGACAGTGTCCCCAAGCAGAACCTTTCTATTCATTTTTTTAATTCTTTTTTGTGCCCTTTTTATTACCGACGGAGAGTAAGTCCGTTCCAGCAATCTCACACTTGTCTCATGCTGGACCGTCTGATATTCTGAATCATCTGTACAACATCTCCTCATCCGGACAAGTTCTCCGTATGGGATGTTATCCACGACATGGGGTGGATGGCACGAATCAGCCCACAATAAAGAATTGCGAGCTGAGGGTTTCTTGTATGGGGAAACTTTTACACCTCCATCAGACTGTCCTGTCAGAGTGATATCCAGGAAATGTATAGTGTTAGTGTGGCATTGAAATGTGAATTTTAAGTTCATGGTGTTATTGTTGATGCTATCCACGAATTCTGTCACCTGTTCCACTGGCCCTCCCCCCCCCCCCCCCACACCATCAGGAGGTCATCAATGTACCTTCCATACCAGATGATGTGGGGGGAGAACAAGCTGGAATCTGTAAAAATGTATCTCTCCTCCAAGACCGACATGAAAATGCCGGCCAAGGAAGGCGTTCTCCCCCCACATCAGTTTCTGTGCAATAGAGAAGGTGACAAATACATCGAGAGGGGGAGATCTACACCGCAAACTCTTGGAGAGAGAATCTATGTGGATCTTTAAGTTAGGTACAAGAATCCCTGCAGGCCTGAATATCCTACAGGACATATCACTCTGACAGGACAGTCTGATGGAGGTGTAAAAGTTTCCCCATACAAGAAACCCTCAGCTCGCAATTCTTTATTGTGGGCTGATTCGTGCCATCCACGCCATGTCGTGGATAACATCCCATACGGAGAACTTGTCCGGATGAGGAGATGTTGTACAGATGATTCAGAATATCAGACGGTCCAGCATGAGACAAGTGTGAGATTGCTGGAACGGACTTACTCTCCGTCGGTAATAAAAAGGGCACAAAAAAGAATTTAAAAAATGAATAGAAAGGTTCTGCTTGGGGACACTGTCAAATTAGATTACAGACATGATTTTGTCACCTTTTCTACCACATATAGTGCACAGTTCAAAGATATTGTGAAAATATTAAAGAACCATTTACGTCTGTTATATACTTGTCCCGATTTACAACATCTTTTACAGAATAATGTACATTTTGTTTCTAAGAAAGCACCCACATTGGGTTCCCTTCTATCTCCCAGTTTGCTCTCTAACCCCATGCCATCTCAGCACAATTGGCTCAGTTCTACTGGTTTTTATGGCTGTGGACACAATGTGTGCACAGCCTGCAAGTATGTTTATAAAACCAAAACATTCCAATCTTTTGTTACTCACAAAACTTATGACGTCAAACAATTTATGAATTGTAACAGCAAATCAGTGATTTATCTCATAGCTTGCAACAGTTGCAAACTTCAGTACGTGGGAAGCACCACTGGGCCGCTGAAAATCAGAATTAGGAGGCATCTGTCTGATGCCCTCAGAACAGACTGTTTTAAAATGCCTCAGCGTGTCAAAACATTTTCAAGTAGACATGGGGGTAATTTATCTTCATTTAGTTTTCTGTGCAATAGAGAAGGTGACAAATACATCGAGAGGGGGAGATCTACACCGCAAACTCTTGGAGAGAGAATCTATGTGGATCTTTAAGTTAGGTACAAGAATCCCTGCAGGCCTGAATATCCTACGGCACATATGGTACCATTATTAGTCTGCTTCATTCTAAAAGTATCTTCGCATACAGTTACATATAATTGGCACTTTAATCAATGTTTTAATTGCAGATAGTAGCTTACATTGGCTTTTTATATCGTTGTTTGTATTTTTTGTTATATGAGGATATTACGTCCTAGGGGGAGGGGTTTTCTTCCCTCCGATCATGTGATATCCCTGGGGCGTTACTATATATAGCACTTACCATCTGCACTTGTCTAGGTGACCACGATTAAGGATATCGCTTCCGAAACGCGTCGGTCAGTAGTGCCGTATTATTGTGCCATGAATGCGTGTACCATGTAATCTATCCTCCATGCTTTGATTTTAAATCGTTGGAAAATAAGGATCAGAAGTTTTATTGAACTATCACCAGTGTCCTGGATGTAGGTGGCTGCACCTTGTTTGTTGCTGTTTGCCTTGGGTGTGGACTCCGCCCGGCCGTGCTCCTGGGAACTGGACGCTAATACAAGATGGGTGAGCTGATTCAAACATATTTAACTTCTCCATAGGTTATAATGGGTCCCTGTCGCTTCTATTCTGATTGGTCAGTAGTTCTCCATAGGTTTTAATGGGACACTGTCACTCCTATTCTTATTGGTTGGTTTATGCCGACCAATGAGAAACGCTTACAGAATTTGAATTACTGTATTTCCCGGCAATTTTGAATATCCCAATTCCTGACGTAGCGCCGGTCTCGGCGACAAACGCGTTGTTAGTGATTTTATTAATGTATGTTTGTAGAAGGTTTCAGCTCTTTTTCAGAGAATATTGAATATTGAGCGCAGAGATTTCATTGCCCTGATCTCTCCATAGACTACAATGGGACAAGTAGCTCGCCATCTGATTGGCTGGGATAGCCAAGCCCCCGCTAGCTCAACCAATCAGCTCTTTTCTGCATTTTTACTGTATTTTGAACTGTCCCGCCGTTGAATTTGATTGGTCAATATTTCTCCATAGGTTTTAATGGGTCTCTGTCGCTCCTATTCTGATTGGCTGAGCTAGCCAAGCCCCCGCTAGCTTAACCAATCAGCTCTTTTCTCCATTTTTACTGTATTTTGAACTGTCCTGCCTTTGAATTTGATTTATCAATAGTTCTCCATAGGTTTTAATGGTTCACTGTCGCTCCTATTCTGATTGGCTGGTTTATGCCGACCAATGAGAATAGCTTACAGAATTTGAATTACTGTATTTCCCGGCAATTTTCAATATCCAAATTCCCTATGTAGCGCCGTTCTAGATTTTTGGAAAGTGAATTTTATTTATGTATTTTTTTTTGTAGGTTGGAGAGAATGTTTTATGCCTTTATAAAGGCGATTTTTTTATTCATACTCCGCACGGACATCCTTAATTTCTCGCTTTTTTCCAGCCTGGCGCGAGTCGGAATACATGTTCGGCGCAGTCCCGCACAGAGCCTAAGTCCCGCACTGCGCCCCACACACTGGCGAGGCGCGGCGGACTTTTCCACGAATGTATGAGCGCACCTCCTCGGACGGCGAATATGAGGCGCAGTCCCGCACTGCACCTAAGTCCCCGCACTGCGCCTCACATACTGGCGAGGTGCGGCAGACTTTACACGGCATGTATGATCGCACTACCTCGGGCGGCGAATCTTAGGCTCAGCCCCGCACTGCGCCTAAGTCCCCACACTGCGCCTCACACACTGGCGAGGTGCGGCAGACTTTACACTGCATGTATGAGCGCACCTCGGCGCCGACATACATGAGACACAAATTCCGCCGGAAAACTAGCGGAAACGTGCGCTCCGACGTGGCGAGAATCATACATGTCGCCCAAGGTGTCTAGCCCCCTGAGGCAGCAAATCAGTCCCAAGTCATAATGTCCCCTTCACCAGAGCCGTCTTAACAGCATTATGGGCCCCTGGGCAGAGCTGTGAACTGGGCCCCCCAACCAACGCAGATTACAGATAACACATTACTTATACCAAAAAGTAAACACCATAAAAACAAAAACACCACAAACATGGTGCAAGTACGTTTTTATCACATTTTACCCCTCTTACAAATTTTTTTCAGATTCCCAGTACATTACATGATGCGTTCATGGCACCATTAAAACGAATATCGTGTCCCACAAAAAACAAGCCATCATATGTCTATGTATATAAAAATTAAAACCACTCTTTTTATCCAGAATTGACATACCACAACCAGGGCCATATTTACAGCTCAGGCTGCTTTAGGCACCGACCTTGAAAACGTTCCTCAACTAAAGATTAACACAACGTATTAAGCAATGTGGGCTTAGATACACAGGGTCAGCAGATATTATAACATCTGATAGGCTTAGATACGCAGGGTCAGCAGATGGCGTACACTGGATTGGCTTAGATACGCAGGGACAGCAGACGGCATACACTGGATTGGCTTAAATACTCAGGGACAGCAGATGGCGTACACTGGATTGACTTACATACACAGGGACAGCAGATGGCATACACTGGATTGTCTTAGATATGCAGGGCAGATGGCATACACTAGATTGGCTTAGATACGCAGGGACTAACATTCCCCCACTCCTAACACCCCACACCTCTCCCCACTCCTAACACCCCACACCTCTCCCCCACTCCTAACACACACCCACTCCCCACTCCTAACCACACACTCCCTCCACTCCTAACACCACACACCTCCCCTCCACTCCTAACACCACACACACCTCCCCCCCCACCCTCAATCACTCACTGGTCCTGAAGTCCAGAGAGCAGGGGGGCCGGGCATTCTTCAGCTGCGGATGGTATGAGAGGAGAGGGAGGGGCAGCCCTGCTCTTCTGTGTCCCCAGCAGTCTTCGGCTCTTCAGTGGCGCGCACTGAAGAGGGGCAGCGGGGAGGGAGGGAGGGCAGAGCTGTATGCAGGAGCTCAGAGGATCGCTCCTGCTTTACTCCAGCTCCGTTCTGCCCTGCCTGCGCTGTGAGGAATAAAGCGCAGGTAGGACACAGCAATAGCAGGGGCCGCATCAAGCATCGCGCCAGGCCCCTGCTCTGACTGCCGCGCATGTCCCTGCGTGTATTCAATGCCGTCTCTTCCATTGTGCAGGGTAGGCAGCTGCCAGAGAGGGCCCCCTGAGCTCGTGGGGCCCGCAGGCAACCGCCTACCTTGCCCAATGGAAGAGACGGCCCTGCCCTTCACCAAGCTTCATAGCGGTGGGGTTGTGGTGTTATTGTGTGGTGGTCTATTTGTGTGATTTTATTTAATGTAAAATGGCCTATGGTGGGGATTCAGGACACTTGAGGAGAATGTGGATACCCTTTTGGTGCAAAATCATTTGTGGGTTAAAGCATAGCTTCAAAGCTGCACAACTTTACAGATCAAAATGCTTTTTTTAATATACAGAACATAGGAATTTGTTCAGGGGTTGAATTTTCAAATTTTGTCTTGAAATGAATTGTAAACAATTGAGCAGTAATTTATACAAATACTCCATGTTCTAAACTTAAACAGCATCATAAGTTGGTGCAAGAAAGCGCTATATTTACCTATCTCACAGATTTTTTTTGTCATAGAGACCATTCCCAAATTTTACATGTAACACATCAAGGTTTATGAGTACAGTGTTGTATTGTAATCTACCATGCATCACTGTTTCTTAGATTAATCAGTCTACCCAGATGTCCACATTTGTCATTTTTAAAGTCCAAAATCCAGACCAGCTATAATTCCTTTGTAAATTTGTTCTCCAGTATTTTAGAAATAAGTCACACAGTATAATAGTTTGCTGTAAATTTATTTGGTAATCATCTCAGGAGTGTAACAGTAAGGAAAGTTAAGGCAAGATTATCAGTTTTATAGATTTAGGTAAAAGGACATGTGAAGATATTAGTTGATTCAGTTTGTGATTAAAGGTTTTCTTTGCATCCAACATTCAGTTCGATGCCTGTAAAAAAAAAAAGAAAAAAAAATGTTATATTATATTATATTTCAACAGTTTGTTTACTATAGCTTTGATACATGTATTGTACTGGGTGAAATAAACTGGATGGTTTTGATTGCACAGATCATATATTCTCTTTCTTGAAAACCAGAGTGGTTAAATAAGACTTTATCTGCTACAAAACAGAACAAAAATCTTTTTCAACTATATAAATAATAAGAAAATTAAAACATAATGGGGGACATGTATGAACAGAGCTGTGCCAGTTTTCAGTGTGATGTCAGCCAAAAAGACTGTCATATCCCCTGTCCAACATATGAAATGTCTTCCACCAAACACTGGCCCAGGTTCGACATCCTTTACACTGTTGCCTAAGGGAGCACATCGCACTACATTCATAAGATTAGGTACATTTATTAATGTGGCTCGACAGAATGTGGCTCAAGAGTGTCAGACATTAGTCCATAATCCAGGCCAGCTTTAAAGTTGTGGCTGAGCCCAAAGTTGTCATAGATATACTCTGACTATTAAAAAAAGTTTTTACTATATTAAATTAAACAAATCCTAATCAGATATCGATCACTGCTGAAATGTTATTTTCCTGCTCCGAGTCTATATTCTAGATATGGCAGTAGCCGACTCCTGTGGTTTCGCTCGGAGGTTTGCCAAGCAAGATCACTACGATAGTTTCTATTCGCTGACATGTTATTCTACTGCTTTTATTTTATTTGTAGCCTGCTGTGATGTGTTTGTAGTCACTGATAAAACTACAATAACGTCATAAACACCTGACTGAGAATGGGATTCATCATAGGTGCTCTATTGGTTTTCTGGTTTCATATTATTGAGTTTCATATTATTTAATTTATATAGTTGTATAATAAATATGTTAGTTTATATCACTTTAGCGATATACGTTGGGAAATAATAGGTATTTTTTTGCCTATTAGCAATAAGAGTTTGTTTAGTATGGCCCCTGCTGTCTGTCAGGAATTCTCTCGAGTCTTTTCTGGCCTATCAACCATGGCCCTTACGATGCGCCACATTTATGAACGGCAGAGCAACACTTTCATACATACTGACAAATGTGACGCTAAACTTCTGAGAAGTACGACTGTAAAGTCTGGGCCGGTTTTCTTACATGTTCCCCAATATCTGTTGCTTTGAAATAGTGGGAGCGATAGAGGAGGAACATGAGGAAAGGGTCAATCTTTTTTAAATTATTATTTTTTCTTTAGCTTTAATTACATTCTCCATTAAATGTCACCTACTTTAGGAGCAAAGCTATAAGGCTACAGAGGTAACAGTTACACCCAGGTCCTGGTGCTTAAAGGGCCCAAAAACTTCTATGTTACATAAGAAAACACCAGAATTACAAAGGCTTATGTTATGTGTTTTGCACTGTGACCCCGGATCTTCATTTTACACCTATGTCCTCATTAACATAGCAAGAAACACAGAGTTGCCTGCAAAATAGTAAAATGGACAAGCTACAGACCTAAGTTCTGCAGAAATGAAATATTGTGATACTGTTGAGATTGATGAAAGTCTGGATGCTGTGAACATCTGGCCCTTGGTTGCTTGTAAAAGCCATGCTCCTTACATTTTTCAATTCCCCTCAAAAACTATACACAGGCTACAGACACTACAGTATATTGTACTCAAATCAGTATAGATATTTAAAATGAACCTGCCCCACTGAACAAGCAGTCTGATCTGCATGTATCATGCTATAGTGCAGGAGGAGCTGAGAAGATCGATGTATATTTGTGGGTTCAGCATAATTTATGTTATTCATTTAAACCCCTGCTCATTCTGGGCATAAGACTCCAGTGAATGGTCACTTAATGATTGGCAACTTTCCTTGTATGACTGTATATATATTGACATCTGTCAGTCACTGATTAGGACCTCCCACTGGACTCCGAAGCCCAGAGTGAGCGGGGATTTAAATGAAGATAAGTTACACTGAAGATTTACTCAGAAAACTACATATTATTGTGCTCAACTCCTCTTGCTCTATAACATTAAGCTGGCAAATCAAAGTGAATGCTCAATGTGGCTGGTTCCCTTTAAATAATGCATAGTGTTCAACAGAATGTACTTTTTTATAGCAATTGCTTAGGACGTCTTAGCATTCTGGTTCCTTCCACACAGAACTTGTGACTTGCTTTATTAACTTGTCAAAGATTTTATTTTATTTCATACATACATTTGTTTATAACTTTCTCTTAAATCATTCCGAGAGGAGAAGGTAATGAATCCTTGTTTTCCTGGTTCAATAATAAAGATTGGAGGAAATAATAAAAACAAATTAGCTTCACTGCATTTGACTTTAATTCCATAACAGTGTAAAATATTTTACAATAATATTGTAATGTCAGTTCTTCTATCCATATGTAATGATATAGTATAGCCATGACAGCGGCTCGTCATCTGTCATTAGTCCAGTCTGGTAGTTTATTTGCCAGACCATAAAGCAATTACATTTATATTCAGCGATTTGCAGATCTTAAGAGGTTAATCCCACCATAGTCACTATTACATGATTACATATCAATAAACTTCTCTATTTTAAATGGAGGGGAGGTTGGAAATTTCCCAATGAAATCAATGGAAATTCTAAACAAAGCCAAGAGGTAGGTTTCAGGGCTCATTCTCGAGATAGGTGTAGGCCTCAGAGGTGGGACCCAAACCTATCAGACATTGATAGCATATCCATGTCTATGATGAGACAACCCCTCAAACATAATTTTTTTATTATACAAAAGGGTCTAAAAATAAAATCTTGGATATAAAAACTATCAAAGAAAGAACATGAAATATCTAACTATACAGTTTAAAGTGTGTGTGTGTGTGTGTGTGTGTTTATATATATACACTATATCATTTCTAAAGTGTGTGTGTGTGTATATATACAATATATCTTTTCTAAAGTGTGTGTGTGTGTATATACACTATATCATTTCTAAAGTGTGTGTGTGTGTGTATATACACACTATATCATTTCTAAAGTGTGTGTATATACACTATATCATTTCTAAAGTGTGTGTGTGTGTATATACACTATATCATTTCTAAAGTGTGTGTTTGTGTGTGTGTACAATTTATCATATCTAAAGTTTGTGAGTGTATATACACTATGTCATTTCTAAAGTGTGTGTGTGTGTATATATACACTATATCATTTCTAAAGTGTGTGTGTGTGTGTGTGTGTGTATATACACTATATCATTTCTAAAGTGTGTGTGTGTGTGTATATACACTATATCATTTCTAAAGTGTGTGTGTGTGTATATACACTATATCATTTCTAAAGTGTGTGTGTGTGTATACACACTATATCATTTCTAAAGTGTGTGTATACACACTATATCATTTCTAAAGTGTGTTTGTGTGTGTATACACACTATATCATTTCTAAAGTGTGTGTGTGTATACACACTATATCATTTCTAAAGTGTGTGTGTGTGTGTGTATATACACACTATATCATTTCTGAAGTGTGTGTGTGTATATACACACTATATCATTTCTAAAGTGTGTGTGTGTGTGTGTATACACACAATATCATTTTCTAAAGTGTGTGTGTGTGTGTATACACTATATCATTTCTAAAGTGTGTGTGTATATATACACTATATCATTTCTAAAGTGTGTGTGTATATATACACTATATCATTTCTAAAGTGTGTGTGTGTATATATACACTATATCATTTCTAAAGTGTGTGTGTGTATATATACACTATATCATTTCTAAAGTGTGTGTGTGTATATATACACTATCATTTCTAAAGTGTGTGTGTGTATATATACACTATATCATTTCTAAAGTGTGTGTGTATATATACACTATATCATTTCTAAAGTGTGTGTGTGTATGTATATACACTATATTATTTCTAAAGTGTGTGTGTGTGTATATACACACTATCATTTCTAAAGTGTGTGTGGATAAACACACTATATCATTTCTAAATTGTGTGTGTGTGTGAATAGACACTATATCATTTATAAAGTGTGTGTGTGTGTGCATACACACTATATCCTTTCTAAAGTGTGTGTGTGTGTGCATACACACTATATCATTTCTAAAGTGTGTGTGTGTGTGTATACACACTATCATGTCTAAAGTGTGTGAGTGTGTATACACACTATATCCTTTCTATAGTGTGTGTTCGTATTTACACACTATATCATTTCTAAAGTGTGTGTGTGTATGTACACTATATCTTTTATACATTGTGTGTGTGTGTGTGTGTACACTATATCATTTCTAAAGTGTGTGTGTGTGTATATATACACTATATCATTTCTAAAGTGTGTGTGTGTGTATATACACTATATCATTTCTAAAGTGTGTGTGTGTATATACACACTATATCATTTCTAAAGTGTGTGTGTATACACACTATATCATTTCTAAAGTGTGTGTGTGTATATACACACTATATCATTACCAAAGTGTATGTGTGTGTGTGTACATACACACTATCATTTCTAAAGTGTATGTGTGTGTATATACACACTATATCATTTCTAAAATGTAGTGTGTTGTATATAACCTATATCATTCTAAGTGTGTGGGGTGTATATACACACTATATCATTTTTTAAAGTGTGTGTGTGGTGTAAAATACAACTATATCATTTCTAAAGTGTGTGTGTGTGTGTGTGTGTGTGTATATATATACACACTATATCATTTCTAAAGTGTGTGTGTGTGTGTGTGTGTGTATATATATACACTATATCATTTCTAAAGTGTGTGTGTGTGTGTGTGTGTATATATACACTATATCATTTCTAAAGTGTGTGTGTGTGTATACATACACTATATCATTTCTAAAGTGTGTGTGTGCGTATACATACACTATATCATTGTGTGTGTGCGTATACATACACTATATCATTGTGTGTGTGCGTATACATACACTATATCATTGTGTGTGTGCGGATACGTGTGTTGACGCGTGTGTGCGTGTGTGTGTGTGTAACTCGGAATTTCATGTTATATATTTCCAACAGGGGGGAAGAGGGTTCTGCATGGATAGAAGGAGATTTTTTTTTTTTTTTTTTACTGTAAGAGCAGTGAGACTATGGAACTGCCTGCCAGAGGAAATTGTCATTTTGAATTCACCAAACGATGTTAAAAGGGTCTGGATGCATTTCTGGAGTCCAAAAATATAACAAGTTATAGTGACTAGGATTCCTGAAAATGTGTGTCGATCCGGTGATTTATTCTGATTGCCAGATTTGGAGTCGGGAAGGAATTTTTTTCCCTAAAATGAGAACCGATATCTACCCCGTCATGGGTTTTGCTTTCTTCTGCTTGAGCACTGGATAATAGATCATATAAAATCTGTCAATGCTGTACAAATACAACAGCGGTAGTAAATGCTTGATATCAGTTTTTGAACAAATTGCATTGACTTTAGGGGGTTATCAGGATACGCTGTTTAACCCCTCAGACGCCGCACAGATGGCTGCGGCGTCTGAATGACTGAAAAGTGGTGCTGTGCACCGTTTTTCAGCCCAAATGGGACATTAGCGATAAGGTCGCTGAGTCCCGATGGGCTAACATGGCAGTGCAGAGCCTTGTGAAGGCTCTGATCGCTGCCATGTTCCTGTTTGCCCCACTTCCGGACGCAGACAGGAAGTGGGGAAACCGCCATCTTTGTACACCCTAATATATTGCCTATGCTATGCATTAGGCTGTATTAATGATTGCGCCCCCTAGTGGTCAAGCACCATAGGGGGACTAAATGTTAAAGTAAAAAAAATAAATAATAAAGTTTTTAAGTAAAAAAAAAAGTAAATTTAAAAATTCAAATCACCCCCCCTTTCTCCCATTTTACAAATAAAAAACAATAAAATAATAAAAAAATTACACTATTTGGTATCGCCGCATCCAAAAAAGTCCGATCTATAAAAATAATAATATAATTTATCCTTTTCGCTAAACACCGTAGAAGAAAAAAAAATTCCAAAACCAAAAATTGTTTTTTTTTGGTCATTTACATCGATAAAAAATTGGAATAAAAGTTTCATCTATTTAAAAACTGCTAGCTTAAAAATTACATTTCCCGCCCGCAAAAAAAGGGCCCCCTCACTGACGTCGTAGGTGTTAGTACAAAAAATTTTTGGGTTGCACAAAAGGCGCGCGGGCCAAATTTAAAAAATAGAAAATGTTTGGAATTTTTTTTTCGGGTACCAAAAAAATAAGGGAAAACCCCAACATTTTTGGGTATTTCCGGATGGTATCAACCTGTGAATAAGATAAACCATTTTATTTACCAAATAATAAACTCCGTAAAAACAAACCCCCCCGCAAACATGGCCAAGTAGTTTTTTTTCATTTTTTGCCCCCTTTTTTTTTGCCTTCCCCTATATTTCTATGTAAAGAATAACACCACAAACTACAACTGTCCCCAAAATAAAGCCCTTTGTCTATGTAGGTGGAAAAATAAAAAAGTTATGACTTTCAGAAGGCAAAAAGGAAAAAAAATTTAGAGTCATATTATTATAACCGTCCGTCAGGAAGGGGTAGCACTTAGACCTATGTAAACACTGAGGAGGTGAAACAATGCTAGGTCTGTTACACGTAGGGGTTTTTCCCCTCAATTTTCAGCCATTGTAGTATTTGAAACCGCTGAAATGTGATGGAAGAACGCCCCAATAACTTTAAAATTTATAACGACCCGTATTACACAGGTCGATTGTTTTCTGCTCTTTTTTTGGGCACCAGCGTTTTTAGGAACATGTAAAATCTAAGTCCAGAGGAAAAATTACTATTGAAGTCTATATAAACCGCTGGATGGTTTTTCTGCATTTTTTTTTTTTTTTGTGACAGTCTTTGGACAACTCTGCTGGAAAACTGCCCAGTTGTTTACATCAGGTATATATGAATTTTGCATACATTAAAAACTGACTAAAAACGTCCAAAAAACCAGACCAAAAACCACGCCAAAAACTTCAACAAACAACACCCAAAAAACTCGTCGAAACTCAGCTGCTTTGGACAATAAAAAAAACCAATACAAAATACTCAGGTTCAAACTGGTGTTTAGGTTTTTTGTTCTATGCTTTTTAGACAATCGGGGCTGCTGTGGTCTCTTCAAACAGCTACTTGTGAGGGGGACCCCACCCCTGGGATTAATGGCTTATGTTTGGGGGTAGGTCATCAATTTTATATAGCCTGAAACCCTTCTAAGACATTTCAACAAAAAAAAAAATAGAGAAGTAAGTGCATGTAATTTTTTTTCCCGAGAAGCCCCTGTTGGTTCCTTTCCTTAATTATTAAAAGGCATAAGTAGGTTTCAAAAACTATATTTATATATGATGTTACCTGTATAATGCTAGAAGCATGCAAGCAACATCTTTTTTTACAATCATTTATAATCCCCGCGATTTCGTTTTTAGAAACAAGGTCCCAAAAAGACGAGGAGTGTGAGAACAATTCATTGGAGTTCATGTCAATATGAAGCCTAGAAAAAAGCGCTGAGAGTAGGTAAGAAAAAAATAGATGTAGAAGATTTATAAAAATTTCCAGAAGTTTTTAAGGACATCTTCACTTATTTAGAAAGTTGAAAAAAGAGGTGTTTTTTTTTCCTGAAAAAAAAAAATACAAGGGCAAATTTTTGTAGAATAATAACATCAGATTTTAAACAAAAAACTTTATTTATTTTAGGCGCCATTGATTCCCGGGGCTGTAATTTTTAAGGGTTACACATTAATAAGTCCCAAACATTACAATGGGAGTAGGTGGGTACTGGTACAGAGGGGAAAGAGGACCCTGCCTGCGAGGGTTACAATCTACAAGGAAGGGAGAAAGGGGAAGGTGGGGCAGACAGTTTTGTAGGGGGGTTTTTTTGACAGGGGTTATTGCAGGTTATAGGAATCCTAAAGACATGGGTTTTTAGGTTGCTTTGAACGGTTGAAAGTGGAGGAGTCTCTGTGTTGGGGGGGTAGGTTTAGGTGTGGGGAAACACAGGAGAGTCCCTTGGAGGGTTATGTGGAGCTGATAAGGGAGAGCGGAGAAGAAGTTCCTGTGAGGGGCAGAGATTCCGTGAGGGGAGACATCTGAAGATTAAGGCAGAGATGTATGGGGGAGGAAGGGGAAGGGGGGGAGAGGTTATGGAGAGCCTTGTAGGTCTGGGTTAGTAATTGAAATTAAATTTGGGTGAGAATGGGTACCAGTGAAGGGTTGGCGGAAAAGGGAAAGGGGGTTGCGAGGAAGTGGGGGATAAGCGGGCAGCAGAGTTGAGGGCCCTAGAAGGGGAGCAAGAGGAACGAAGGCCCGAGAAGGGTGTTTCGTAGTCTAGGCGGGAAGTAACAAGGGCATGGAGAAGCATCTTTGTAGTATAAGGTTTAAGGAATGAGTGGATTTGTGAAATATTTTTCAGGTAGTATTTAAAGTCATGTGATGCTATGAGCTGACTCAGACCAAGAGTGTAGATAGAGAAGAGTAGGGGGACCCAAAACTGACTTGCAAATGATAATGGTAGAACCAATAAAAACTTCAAAGACTTTAATATTTCCCTTTAAAAGAAGACAATTTACTGACATTTGTCCAAAAAATATAGAGTGTCAGGCAATGCAACAATGTATAGGATACCCAGTAATTTGTCGCGGCATCCATGCCGTTCAACGCATCAGTCCATTGATGCTCCCACCTCGAGGAGCAGGGACGCCGACAACCTCGAGGTGGGAGCGATCAAGGGAAACTGATGCGTTGAAGGGGCATGGAGGGCCCGCGACTAAATACTGGAGTATCCTATCAATTGTTGCATTGCCTGACACTCGATATTGTATGGACTAATGTCAGTGAGATGTGTCTTCTTTTAAATGAGACATATTAAAGTCTTTGAAGTTTTTATTGGTTCTACCATTATCATTTGCAAGCATTGTTAGCGGGCCCTGGAGAAACCTGCCTTTTAAACCATACAGGACTCAGTAAAATTTTTTGGGACTACGATTGGGGACCGACTCCTATATATACAAGTGGACCCAAAACTGACCCCTGTCAATTAATGAATTCTTTTAAATGAATTGTTGGTGTCCAATAATGACATTTCCTTCTGTTATTGTTTTGCTTTAAAAACTAGTCAACCTCCCATAGATTTTCATTCAAGTAGGTCTGATACGAAATCATGTCCTGTTTAAATGGAGCATAGTCCAGAGGCACGTCCAGTGCACTACTAGCCCAAAATGCACAACAAATATTTTAGCTATTAAAATTTATGCTGGAGTCATGGTTATAAGGAGAGTGCTCCATTGCTTTTTCCATTTCTGTTAGCTGTAAGAATGTGCTGCTATGTATTCGCATGAAGGGGTGTAACTAGAATTCAAAGAGACCCATGAGAAAATGAGATTGGGCCCAACCACCTAATTACAATAAATTCAAACAGCAGCATAAGAAGCAATAATTAAAGATAGAAATAATTCCACCGTATATCAGAGAACACACATAGAAGCGCTGGAGAGTAGAAAGCCACCACAGCACAGTTCCCTACAAAAAGTTATAGTTATGCCCATGTTTGAATGTATACTCACCATCAGTGCTAAGAAGGATGGAGGGGTACTCCCCTTGTGAGTATAGTGGGTGTATAACTATGATCATGGGCATAACTATAGCTGTAGCAGCTGCTATGTGTCCTAGAGATGGAGGGGCTCACTCGGGTGCAGAAACATTGTACCTTTCGGAGGTAATAACAATTTGGTGGTTTTATGCAAACTAGTACTATTATAAGGGTTCACTGATATATGGTACTATTATCCATACATTTAATGATTACTACTTGTGCTGTTGTTTCAGTTTCCCAATGTAAGGTTATGGGGCTCATCTAATTTTGCGATCGGGCCTTATAATTATTTGCTATGCTCCTATTTATGAGTCTACTGTATTCCTTGAAATTTTCGACATTGCAGCACTTGTATTTTTTGGGTTAATAATGCATCGTGTATGTATCTGTACAGCAAAAGATTTGCTTTACAGAATGTACAAGATCTGATAATACCAGCAAAAAACCTGAAAAAGAATTTTAGAAGAGGCTGGTACCAAATAAATCTAAAGGTGCACTAAAAATAGGAAAGTAAACAGTGGGAAATCTTGCCAACAGGGTTTGTAAGCCTCCAGGACTTTGTGCATTTTTCTTGAAATAGATAGTTTTTCAACCATTACCCTTTAGCAAAGGGATAGTGCTTTTTTTATTGGGGGAGGCCGTATCTGCCACTAATTGTCAGACATCCAAACACAGGATTGTTAGGAAAAGGATGGCCTTCTGAAACACAGAGAAGAATTCTTAATGAAGACTATTACCAAATACATTGCTGTTCTGATGTAGCTTCATTTCAGAGTTAGAGCAGTTCTTATGTCCAGGTTGTTTCTAAAAGGTCTCCTAGGCTGCCAACCACATTTCTCTCCTCTAAAGCCATTGCCTTGATGTTGTGTCTTATCAGTAGCAGAGGAGCTTCTTTATCTTTATTACTGAAAAATTTAACAGCAACATCACTTCTGTCCCTCTAAAAAGCTTAGCTAGAAATAGCAGAGCTGTAATATCAGTCAATGCTATGGAATCACTCGCAGCATGAACAGGAATTGGGGAGCCTGAAGCTGGCTGTGAAGAGGAGGCTCTGTGAAACAGCCAGCTAGAAAGACCCCTTTAAGGAATGTATTGCAGGGATTTTTTTCTGTGCATTCTCTATATTTCTTCAAATATGTTTTTTTATTAATTTTCAAAGAAAAGAAAATTTAGACATTAACATATAAACAGGGAAAGCAACGTTGTCCCCATAAAGTTACATTAACAAGAATCACAGTAGTATCTTACAACATAGGGAGGTTCCTGAGATTACTAGCTAGTGTAGTGCTGCAAAGACGATTCAGACAGTTCAGTTATAAAGCCCTTCCGGCTAGGCTGGTCCTCAGCAAACCTACAGGTTCTGATCTGAAGTAGTTAGTTGCCCCCTATGACTGTTGAAGTGGGGGAATAGAGACCAGTAGTGGAGACACATATCCGGGTAAAACAGACAGACTGGGGGTATGGGGAAGACATCCACAAGACAAACAACATATGTATTGCCCACTTCCTGAATGCACAGGGTAATCGGCCAATTCACCTGCAGGAATAGTGTGTTGGTAGTCATTGTAACAGCAATCTCCACTCTCAAAGGATCAAAGGTGTGTCTGTTAGTTGATTTTCAAGATACCAGGTGGTAAGGCCGAAACACTGTTTTAGTTTAAGCTGTATGTGAGTTGGAAGGATGGCTATAAATGATTTCCATATTAAGAAAAAAATTTTAGTCTTAGTTTCTTTATGGGCCGCCGTTTCCACCCAGTCCATTCGAAAAATGTGGGAGAGTTTATCTAAGAATAATCTTATAGTTGGCGGGTTGGGTGCTATCCATTGATGTAGAATTGTTTTCCTCTCCACCGCTGATATGTAGAACCACAATTGTTTGGAAGTGGTAAGTGTTGAATGGTGATTAGTCGGTAAAATACCGAAAATTCCCCAGGAAGCGTCAAGTGGACAGGATGGCAGGAGGTGTGTGGTCACAAAAGTTTTCACTTGTCTCCAGAATTGCTGAATGTATGGGCAGGACCATAGGCAGTGGAATAAATTTGCGTGCAGACTGTCACATTTTGGGCACGCATGGGACCCAGGATTCCCCATCGCAAACCCCCTTTTTGGTGAAACATAGGCTCTGTGTGCGATGTTGAAAGACATTTCCCAGTATGTCATTGCTGGGAGGTATTTAGCTGCTTGGTTCAGTGTTTTTAGAATATCGTTAGGAGTAATGGCTGGCATGTCCCCTACCCCACCATGTAGCCCAGTGCGTTTAGCGGAGTAGTCCATTGGGGTACGCAGTATTTGATAAAAGTGCGTGATTAGAACTTTGGAGCTTTGGGATTCACGTGTGATGCGGAGCATTGGGTCCGTCCAGTCCCTCTCAACCAAATGGTTTAAAACTTTGTGGATATAGCTACATGCTTGTAGGTAATAAAATGGGTTCCCTGTCATGCCTGGAAATGTGAAACATGCTTCGTTAAAGGTCAAAGGTTTCCGTCTTTGCACATCCACCAATGACGCTATGTTCCTAACTCCCATAGAGTACCAGAGTCGGAATTGATTATGGGATTTTCCGTTTTGGAAGTGTGGATTTTTAATAAATGAGAGGAGAAGGGAGTTATGTGGGTGGAGGTTGAGTATGTGTCTAGATTTGGACCATGCTTCGTTAAAGGTCAAAGGTTTCCGTCTTTGCACATCCACCAATGACACTATGTTCCTAACTCCCATAGAGTACCAGAGCCGGAATTGATTATGGGATTTTCCGTTTTGGAAGTGTGGATTTTTAATAAATGAGAGGAGAAGGGAGTTATGTGGGTGGAGGTTGAGTATGTGTCTAGATTTGGACCATGTACGCCATGTGGACATGAGTAGCGGATTTTGCCGTGTTTGTTCAGGGAGTTCTGAGTATGGCAGGTGTAAAAAATTGATCAGGGATATTTCTGGAACAAATTGGGCATCCAAGGCGGTGTCTGTATAGAAAGAGGAGTCAGTTAGCCAGTCCCCAACCAACAGTAGCCGAGCCGCGAGGTTATACAGTTGTATTTGAGGAAAATTAATCCCTCCATTAGTACGATGTTGCTGAAGGATGAGCAGACCGATTCTTGGTCTCCGTCCCTTCCAGATAAATTTCCGGAACATGGAATTTAACAGTTTTATCTCCCTGGGTGTAAGATAAATTGGTAAGGATTGTAAGAGGTATAGCATTCTTTATATTTATTATACCTTTCAAAAACAAGCAAAAACATGGTACAAGAGACTAACTGCATAGATATAGTTAAAAGTTTTAAAGGGGCTGTTAAAATAATACATTAAAGGTAGTAGAAAGTAATCACAAAATGGTTTTCCTGTTGATGTGACAGTTTTCCTGTTGATGTGGCACTCTCCTCCTTTTCCAATCCCCCTTGAAGGATCTGGTTTAATGAACACACCCCGAGAATATGAAACATTCAAATACATGAATATTAGAAGTGACGCAGATATAGAACAGTCCTATAAGTGTCACATGACAATAGGGAGGGCTCTTGGCATTGGGATGCAGGAACTTTTAGCTACACATGTGAATATATTTGGAGGCTTATAAACTTGTCATGACAGATAGATAAATAGATACTGCATAATGATTGCCATATCTTACCAATAAACTCAGAAATTCAGAGAGGCATGGTATCTTCTCCTTGAAGATAAATAAAGCACAGGTTTTAGTACATCTTACAATAAGGCAACTAAGTTATTTAAGAGACTCAACTGTGTGAATAACAACTTCACCTTATCTTATGGAAAGTTAGAAAACCTCTTAATAACATGATTCTATCTAAACTGTATAAATGTATGTATATTAATCTTACCACAATGCCTTTGATATCTAGTGCATTCCCAGACTGTAAAAATGAAAAACATTTTCAAACGTGAATGTGGAAATACTTTGGTCTCTTTAAGATGGACAGTAATTCATAGAGAAGACATTTTTTAACTGATCTTTTTAGATATGTGTGATCTATGTGCTATACTGTACATAATGGTTTATAACTTTTTAGACATATATGATCTGTGTGATATACTGTACATAATTCAAAATTCAGAACAGTCTAACCTAAATTAGTCCTAGATCGCTGTTTAGGTAAATTATAATACATATAATATTCATCTGTTGAGTATAAGTAATAGAACTAGTCAGACCCTCTCTGTAAGTTCTTTAGGAAAATACTGTAAAAATGTCAGTAGGTGAAAGCTTGTGCTACAATCCCACTTCCTTATTTGCTTCTCAAAGACAATTTAGTCTCTAACCCTGTTCCCACAATTTGCTCTGAACCTAACCCTAAACCCAGACCTTTTCCAGACCATAACCGTAGCCCTATCACAAAATTTCAATTGTTTTTTTTTTTTGTTTTTTTTGATTTTTTTTTTTCTAGTTTTGAATGGGTTAACGTATCCACTCCCTGCCATTATGGCCATGTGATGCTGTCACATGACATTAGTTCTGTCTAATGTCATTTCCAGCCCAACGCTTTATTAGGGTTACCTATGTAACAGGCATGTTAACCCATTTAAAACTAGTAAAAAAAAGAAAACCCTACCTCCAGATTAGAGTTGGAACATCGACAAAAATGTATTCAGTTTTATCTGAATTGAAGCACTCGGATTGGGTCAAGTTTGACTTGGATATGAATTTTAACCGCAACACTATGTATAGATTTGTGATGTATCTTTCACTAAGGTCTAAGCGTTTTTGTTTTTTTTCATCACGTATGCTTTTCCCTTCCTGCCTACAAAGAGCCATAACTTTTTTTTTATTTTTCCCATCTACATAGACATATTAGGGCTTATTTTTGTGGGACAAAATGTACTTTGTAATAGTTCCATTGACCGCGCTATATAATGTACAGGGAAATCTAAAATAAATTCTAAGTGGGATGGAATGTGAAAAAAAACATATTTGCCATTTTTGAGGGAGTTTTGTTTTTATGGTGTTCACTCTCCAGTATAAATAATGTGTTATATTTATTCTGCAGGTTGGTACGAATTTAGGGATACAATAAATGTAGAGTTTTTGTTATGTTTTAGTACTTAAAAAAAAAAAAAAATTGTCTTTTTAAAATTTGTGTTGCATAACCATTTGGTGGGAATTAAATATTTTTTTTTTTTTTTCCACCTATGTACCTGAGTGAGGGTCTATTTTTTGCAGGCTGAAGAGCAGTTTTTATTGCTATCATTTTGGAATGCATGTGACTTTTTGATCACTTTTTATTCCAATTTTTTTGGGGACATGAAATGACCCAAAAAAAAAAAATCGACAATTTTAGCATTGGAATTTCCTGTATGGGATTGATTGTATTATATTCTAATAGATCAGGCTTTTACGGACACAGCGATACCAATTATGTGTATTTTTCTATTTGTAAAATGGCATATAGATTTTTTTTTTACACTTATCCATTTAGTCCCCTTAGGGTATTCAGCCACTTGGAGGGCACGATTTCTTGTACATTCTTTTCAGTGTTGGACTGGGGTACCTAGGGCCCACAGGTGGAGTTGTCTCTAGTGGTCCACCAGTTGAGCTGTTTCTCGGCCCACTGATGAGGTTTATTTTAAGGGCCCACCCTAAAGTTACTGTAAATAACTGTGGATGCCTCCTTTACTCTGCATCTTGCTTTTTCTCTGATTTTTGCCTCTTCCAAGGATGTATATGCAGTCAAAAAATAGCTCCAGTTCTACCATGCTAAGGGGCCCACCAGGGGATTCCCTTATTCCCCTGTGGGCCAGTTTGAGCTTGACCCTTCTGCATGATGTATATAATATAGAAGGGTGTACAAATATGGCGCTCTTGTGACTTCCTGCCTAGAGCTTGAAGTAATAGGAGCAGTAAGACGGCAGTGCTTCATTAGGTTTCTGGTTGCCAAAGAAACTGCCTGACACCCAGCCATCTCATTGTAAGGGGTTTGATCGGTGACAGAACGGTGCACAGAGATCGGAGCCGGCTACAATCTCTGCTGTTACCAGCAGGTGTCAGCTGTATATAACAGCCGACACCCACCACGTATGGAGTGGAATAAGCGAGGGAGCCCACTCCATACTCCCTTAGCACTGCCATAACAATGTCATGGTGGGCTAAGGGGTTAATGTATCTTTAATGTCTATGCACATAACTTTATACAAAGAATACATTTAGATCTTTACCCCACATGAAAGTGTGCCTAGTATGGTTTTCAAATCCTGTAAAATATAATGCAAAAATTAGTTAGGTTACAAGTTAAAAAAAAAATATTTTGATACAAATGAAATGCAGGTTTATTCTGTACATAATCAGGGTTTGTTGCTGAGTTTTACAGTTGTTTTCTATGATCTAGTAACAAACAGAAACAGAGAAATGTCTTGTCATAGTGTAAACTATAAAATACAGACCAGAGTCCTAAATCAATGTGTCACAAAATCTATCAATTTATATATTCATAACAAAATTAGTGTTTGTAGAGCTATTACCTATATAGGGAAATATCCCCAAACCTTGATTTTTCTTATTCCAAGATTTCTCCTGGTTATGTGAAACACTCCCTCTGTAAATGTATTTTCACAGCATTCCTCTCTTACTTTTTAGGATGAGGAATTTCTCAGAGATCATTTAAGGGGAAGCTATCATTTAAAGGGTTATTCTCATCTGATTGATTAACGTTAAGCATGTAGGTAAAAGGTAAAGCCTTTTACCAAATACATTGCTGTTTTGATTTTACTTTATTTCAGTTAAACCCGCTATTCTCTCCCTTCTGTGTCTTATCAGGAGCACAGCAGTTTCTATTTGTTACGAACAAACTTTATCCTTTTACAGCTCTGTAGTCGTGTGTCCTGCTGTTAAAACCCTTCTAACAGGCTCAGCTAGGAATAGAAGAGCTGAAATGTCAGTCAATGCTGTAGAACCACCCACAACCTGAACAAGTAGTAAAGGCCTTAAGCTGTCTGTTAAGAGGCTCTGTGACACAGTCAGAAGGGAAATCCCTTTTAACTCTATCTGAATACATTGAAAAAAATATGTTATAGGAGCTAATCCTGCTTTCCTATAACCAACCTATAGCAGATAGACAGAGCTTTTCAGATATGGATTTATTGTTGGGGTCAACAGGTGTTTTATGAATCCATCTGCGGTACCCTATGACAAGGGTAATGGTAACACCCAATTATCAGTTTATTCCTAAATTTATAGAATGAATAACAATGGCACAACACAGAGAAAAGATGCTCCATAATTGTTAGTTCATGGAGAATACACATCTTTAGTCAAATAGACAAGTCAGGAGTAGTGACAGCTCCTCTTTAAATTGAAATTGAAAACTGTAAAAGTAGATATGTTTGGAAATATTTACCGCTATAGTGGAAACATCGCCCTGAAAGAAGATGAAAAATTGTGGATGAGTTTTATAGTTACCTGATAAAATTGTGTGAAATCAGAATACCTGATCTGAAATGCATGGAACAACATTGGCAGAATGGCCATAAGTAGGATTTGTCCTCGTCGCACTCAGGCAGGAGAACACAGTAAAGCTTTTTGGAACTACTGTCCTTGCTTTCCTGAACGTTGTGTATTCATTGGTTCAAACTAAACTGTTCATACAAAAGTTCTTCACAAATATGTTCTAGACAAGACATAGTGGAATAGTCAGGGACAGTTCATACTAATGACATTTTGTGCATTTTTATTTTTGTATCTGATGAGACCACAAATTCTTGCTTTTGCCCAATTCTATCCAGTTGATACAAATCATGAATGTCGTAAATTCCATTAAAATATAAAACGGACTGATACAATTTCCATTAGTTCACATCTCACTGAAATGATGCACAGAATGAGTGTGCTAACAACACAGGCAAAATTTAGCATATAACCTAGAAATAGTGTTTGCTAATAATTGTTTATCCCAAATTCATCACTTAATATTTTAATAATAGAATTAGTGTTTGAAGAACAATTACCCATACACGTTAATGTCCCTACACCATGATTTGTCTTTAGTACACCTACACGGGACTGTCCAGCTTAACCTAAACTGAATTTTGCAAGAGACTGCAGGAAAATCGGCAACCAATCAGTAGCCTGCTAGTGAGACAGGAAATAGCGAGCCCTGTTCGCTATATTTTTAATCAGGCTCTTTCCAGTTTGAGCCCGCAGTACTTTGTAATGCACCTGAGATCAGGGGGTTTGCTGGTATGGAAAATCCAGGCGCATTACTGGTGGAACAGGTAGACTAATTTAAAACTGGTTAACCTGAACCTGAATTGTCGCTTTGTAGCTAGAAAGCGCTAAATCTATGACCCGCAGTAGAACAGGTTCATAGATTAAGGCACATTCTACACTACTAATGCGTGCAAAAAAATGGCGCCAAAAATCATACATGTCTTATTCCAAAATCTCTTCTGGTTATTTGAAACCTTTTCTCATTAATCATGTATGAGCAACACTCCATTTCTACTTTGTAGGATAAGGAGTCTCTCACAGAGACTTTGAAGTGAACCTACCATTTAACTCTATCTGAATAGATTCAAAAATGTCATATGATAACATTATAAGGTTTGGAGCTATGCCTGCTTTTCTTCTCCCCCTTTAGTGGATAATAGACATTGCTTACTGGATCAGCAGGAGTTTTATTAATCCATCCAAGGTAAGCATTGATAAGGGTAATGGTAGAGCTCAGTTCATTTGTATACACATAATTATATAGTTGGTATGGTTGAAAAAAAGGCAAATGTCCATCAAGTGCAACCAAAGGTGATGAAAGGTGTGGATATAGGGAGGCGTAGAGGGAATATTTAGGCTTTGTACTCCCCCACCCCTCTCCACACACATACATACATACTGATGCAGAGTTTGGAACCCATAAGGCAAGAACCAATCTGCCCTAAATCAATATTTTATTTTTGATCTTAAAATTGCCATCAGACTAGATCTAGATGTTTTATATACTGTAGCTACATAAGTATTAATATTTAATTGTAAGTAGTTATCTAAGCCTTTCTTAAAGCCATCACCTGTTCTTGCTGGGACCAGCTCCTGGGGTGGCTATTCCACAGTGGTAAAGAAGGCTGTTCTTCTCTGGAGACTGAATCCTTTTTTTCCAGATGGAAGGAGTGCCCCTGTTGTCTTTTGAGGGGATTTTACATGAACTAGCTTTTCTTTATACTTTTTTGAAGGAGCCATTAATATACTTCTATATATTAATAATGTCTCCCAGAGACATCTTTTCTAAAGACTAAATAGATTTAATTCTTTTAACCTTTCCTCATAATTAAAATGATCCAACCCCGTTATTAGTTTGGTTGCTCGTCTTTGTACTTTCTATTCTTATTCCTAGAGGGAATACCGATAGCACAAGACAAAAAAGGGCTCTATAAAGAGAATACACGTTTTAGTAAGATAGACATATCAGGAGTTATAACAGCTCCTCTCTAAATGGAAAACTAAAAGTGGACATGTTTGGGAATATTTACCTTTCCAACAGAGCCAAGCACATTCTGAAAGAGGATAAAGAATAGTGAATGAGTTGAATAGTTACTAGGCAAAGTTGTATGAATTCAGAATTCTCCCTGATCTAAAGTTTAAACATACAGTATATAAATGCATGGAACCACATGGGCAGAATGGCCCTATGCAGGATTTGTCCTAGCTATGCCTAGGCATGATGAGACAATTAATTCATCATTGTAAATCAATTATTCAATTATATTTTTGGATCTGATCCTACTAGGTCCGAAGCATGAATTTGGAAAATCCAATAAAAAACATTTAACAGACTGGTACATTTGTCATCAGACTGCACCTCACTAAAATTATTAAGATACTTTATAGGATTCTTTAGTTTTTGCTTTTTAGACAAATCATACAAACTAAAAATATATTCATACAAATTCTAGTGTAAACACAGATTTATTGTGATGAACAAAGACTGGGTGTGCTCACACCACAATTGCAAATTTTTTGCAAATAACAGTAGTGATAGTTGATGATTTTTTTCTCAAAGGCATTTTTCAGATGAAACAAAGATAAGTTTAATTAAACTGTGCCCACATGACTTACTTGAACTCATCTTTTTACACCATTTTGGATTTTCATTGGTCGACCATGCCAGTAAGACCACAGTCACATATGTATCACAAACCTCATCTGAATGGGAACCCCCGATGTAACAACTTGGATATAGGTCATACAGTGTCACATTTCAGACTGCGGCTAGTGGACCCACTGTGCCACTACCGAGCTTACTCTGAGGGGCATGACTAAGTTTACCCCCGATGGTCGCCTTGTGCAACCTCAGAGCAGTCCCTGGCAGTGGCAGCTGACCTGCACAGGTCAGAAGCACCAAGGCAAGGCACTATACAGACATAGGACCAAAACAGAAGACAAGGGGCCAGGAGACATGCAAAGTACTATAATAACATGACACAAGGATAAACAGAAGGGAAGGCCTATTGGAGGCCAAGGTGCGAAAACACAATGACTAAGAACACTGGACAAACAGGAATAGGAATTGAGACTAGACATAGAACTAGGGAGAAGGCTCAGAAAATAGACTAGGACTATAGCAAGAACACAGGCTAGGAGCAACACACTACTAGGACTACAGCTAAAAACACAGGCCAGGAACCAGACAGACAAGGACCCAACAGAACACAGAAAAGACTCAATGTAAGCATAACAGAAACATAGACTAGAAATCCAGCACAGAGCATAAACCAGACCACAGACAGACAGACAGACAGACTAACCAAGACGCCAGCACAGCAGATATGCTAAGCAAGGATCGGACCCAGAGGTGTGGGCAAAACTGCTTAATAAAGCACCAGGTGAAAGGGGATTAGCTAGAGAAGTCACACCCAGCAGAACCTACCCAGGATAAATCCCAGCAGGATGCTGACGCACCTCCTCTCGTAGCCAGGAGGATCAGAGGTGGCTGCATGGTGAATACAGCATGGCCAAACAAACAGGAAAAGCCACATGGCAAACGTAAGGTAGGTCACAAGCTATTGTGAGCAAAGCAGCATGACATTAAGCATCCCATTCAATGCCGCATAAGCTAAACCAGAGCATGGCATCAGACATGTGGACAATCCAGCATAATTACTTTCTGGTATGGTTGTGCTAGACTGGAACATTCTCCATGTAGTATTTTTGGTCCAGTGCAACACTACATTGGGAAAATTGATTCTGAAATTGCCCAATCCCTATGTTGGGGGGAGAGTCAGGAGGCCCCATATACATTGGATAGTCAGCTGAACTGGCTGATTTTGGTTGAATTAGCCGACTGTTCTTTACCCAGCCTTATGGACAACTGACTGACAGCTATATTGATCTGGCCAGTAGGAATTTTATGGAAATATCCTTGGTACGCATTGACAAGGGTAATGGCAGTGCCCAGTAGTCCGTTTATTAATCTTTTTCTAGAAGGAATAATGATGACAAAACTTTGGTAAGATAGAAGTGTCAGGAGCGGTGACAGCTACTCTTTAAGGTAATGGAAAACTGTAAAATGTGACATATTTATCTTTGTAAGGGGTACAAGCTGTTCCTGAAGTAAAATAAAGAATGCTGGATGCTTAAATTGTTACCAGATTAAGTTGTATGAATTTAGAATACTCCCTGATCAAAAACTTAAACTTCTTGACATACATGGAACAACAATGGCAGAATAGCCTAATATAGAATCTAGCCACGCTAACGCAGGACAAAACACTATGGGCCTTATGTATGAAAAACGTCTTGCAATAAGGCTGTTTTCATTACCCATAGCAACCTGCAGTGCTCTTGAAAAATAAAAGCTGAGCTCTGGTTGCTATGGGCAACAAAGACAGTCTTACTGCGAGACAGTTTTCATACATAAGGCTCTAATATGTTTTGGATCTATTGTCTGTGCTGCTCTGTATATTCTGTATTTACTATTTGTTTAAGCAAATTCTGTATCATTGCTTTTTTTTGACAAATCATACATTTTAATTTTTTTTTTAGAGTAAGCACAAATTTATTGTGATTCACACAGACTGATGGGGGCGAAATTTAGCACATAATATAGGAATATTTTTGTTGATAATTGTTTCTGAAAGGCTTTTTTAGGTAAAGTTTAAACAGTGCCTACAAATCTAATCTCTTAAACCCACATTCACATACAGGTATAGCCAGCAATTTGAAGCCACCCCAAGTGGGAACCCCAGATGCAACGAGCTACCCATACTCATTAGATAATCAGCTACTAGTTATTGAGTTTGGCCAACTTTGATCTAATGTGTATGGAGGCCTGAAGGGGAATTTCCAATGAAAAATAAATAAAAATGGTCCCAAATGCAAGTAAAAAAAGAACAATCAGGCTTGCCCTTGTAGTCATCAGTAATCTAATATGAAGCTGACGACTGTGTCTCTGGTCTCTGTTTACGACTGAATCCTTTGAAAAATGTATGACCACTGTAGCCAGTGATTGCCTGCATCAGTCACGTACATATTGGGAGGGGCCGGAGGTAAACCAAGACCGGAGACACCACTGGAGCTTCAACAACTGGATTGGCATGGAGAATAATTGGAGTACTTTTTTCTTTTTTTGTTTCATGCACTTGGGACCTATTTTAAATTTTTATTTAGTAAGAAAAAACCTTTAAGAAATTAAATCGAAGCTTCCAACAGGAACAGGAATTGAAAGGCAAATAAAAACCTAAATACATGCACTTATTTTTAGTTTATCAGTGATACCAGGAGTAACTTTGCATCAAAAACTTTAGACTGCTTTAGGGTATGTTCACATTGCGATGCTTCCTGTGCGTGCCGCAACATGCCGGGTGATTTAGTAGTACTTCTAAAGCGTGGGGGGGGGGGGGGGTGCAGCCCCATTCACTTCTATCATCCCCAGCGTGTAAACGCCAGGAAGAAGTGACATGCCACAACTTTCACCCAGCGTTCAATACACGTTGGGGAAGATGGAGGTAATTTCTGGAATTGTGAGGCGCATTTCAAGCGTATTGCAGCTCAATTACGTGCCGAAATACAACATGCAATTATGTCGTGTGAACCTACCCTTACAAGAGGGTGACTGCTGATTTTATAGTACTGACACATTTTTTTAAAACTATGTTGTGAATTAAGCTGCATCAGAGTTAGATGTAGACCACATTTTTAAAGATATTGTTCTTACCATCATCAAGTCTTTCCTACATTTTTTTAGGAATGATTGGTCTGTCTGTCAAACAAAAAGAAAAAACATTTAAATAATATATTCTGAAGTAGATGAGTTCTTAAAGGGGTGTTACCATCACATTGATTAGCTTTAAGCATGTTGGAAAAGGTCGATAAAGACTGTTAACAAATTCATTGCTGTTCTGATTTTGCTTCATTTTGGAATTAGAGCAGTTCTTATCACTTGCTTATTTGCAGAAGGTTTTCTTAGCTGCCAAACACCTCTATCTGCTCTAAAATCCCACCCAGGGATGTCTGTGTCTTAGCAGCATACGAGCTTGTTTCTTTCCTACTGATAAACTTTAACCTTTTAGAGCTTTGTAGCCTTCTGCCCTGCTGTTAAAACCCCTCCATCACCAAGGTCCCTCTAACAGGCTCAGCTAGGAAAAGCAGAGCTGAAATGAAAGAACTGCCTGCCCATAGTCTAAACAGGAATTGGGAGCCTGAAGCTGGCTGTGAAACAGCCCGATGACAAAACATCTTTAAGTATGACTGACTTACTTTTCTAAAACCCGTTTCATGACTTTTGAGTTTGACCAGGACAAAATAGTAAAAAACACAGTTTGATGTACATCATTATGGCTCTGTAGAATGGACCTCTCCTAAATGCCTCCCACTGAAGATAAGTAGGTCAGAACATAGTACATAAATTTTATGCTGCAACACCATTTTAGCTACAAAGATTCCCTACAAAAGACAACACAGCTCAAAAGATAATGGAAGTATTCATGGATAATGGAAGTTATTCATTTTCATATTTGTATTTAAATGAGCTATTTAAATTGTGATATTTGTAAATATAGTATGTTATTCATCTTATTTTTATTCTATTAATATATTATAAATTATATTTATTTACATTGATTTTTATTATATTTAATTTATTTAATTTATTTATTTTATTTATTTGAGCTATTAAAATTAAATTTATGGTATATCCAGATCCTACCCCTGGGACCCATACCTATCTCAAGCAAGGGGGTTCTCCCTTCATCTTCATTTGTGACATTAATACAGTGGATAGAGAGGTGGCTGTACATGTGTGGCTTTCACCAGTCACTTCTGTGGAAGGTCTGTGTACAGCCAAGTTAGTAAACGAAATGGTCACTGCCCTGTTTGCTGTGGCCATGGTGTAAACATGGGCAGGGAGTAACGGGACCCCTGTTTGTGAGCTAAGTTGAACCCACAACTATCAGACATTTTTGGCATTCCTGTTGTCAGAGATGGTAATACAGCTTTAAATTGTCAAGAGTACAAATTAAAGAGATTTTTTATTTAAAACTGATTAGAGCAGGGAAGGACATAGCATATGTGCAATGTGGTCAGTTGTCTAGGACTCAGTATAAAAGGCTGCCCACTGTCATCCTAAAAACCGCTTCCTGCTTTTTATTACATGGCTCTAAACTATTGATTCACAATCATTAGTGGATCTTTTCGAGGGACAAAGGTGGGTTCTTTATGCTCAGCTACAGGAAAACAAGGGGCCCATTTTCTGTTTTTGCAAAGTGGCCCTATGCCGTGTCTGCCCCTGCAATAAAGTGGACTATAATGTAATGTTAAAGTAACAGGCAGACAATAGTGCCTAGGTAGTATCATAAATCTGGAGCATATTTAGGCTGTTTAGTTTACACCATCTATAAGATGGCTTAGTTTATGCCACTAATTGTGCCAAAGTTTGGTATACTTTTTGGTGCACAGCATCACATGTTAAGCAACGCCCAATTTGTTGCGAAGCTCCCGTCCTTTATCGAAGCCATTCCCTCTTTTGTCAGGTGTGGTGCAGAAGTGTCTAAAACTGTTTAAAACACATAAATGTGGTGTAAAGCATGTAAACCAGTATTTTGGCACAAATTGTTTTAAATTATTTCAAGACATGTCTGATAGATGCTTAGAGTCTATACATGACATTAATGACATCCTCAATTGCTACAAAATTACAAAAAAGAGAAAAATAATGTGTACATAAAAAAGCACAATTTAAAATCATATATAAAATAATGTACATACGAGCCCACAAAGCGATTTCACAACATCTCCGGTCAGTTTTATTTTATCCTAGAGTTAAGAAAGAGATAATTAGTCAGTGCATAGTTAAGAGACGGATATTTTCTTACTGAAAACTGCCCAAATTTTTGATTATGTGTTGTCAAAAGGAACTAGAAGATTTTGAGTAGAATATATATATATATATATATATATATATATATATATATATATATATATATATATATATATATATAGATAATATATATAGATATATAAATATATAGTACATTACATCCAAAAAGTACAGAACTTGACAATACATTTTAATTTTTAGCAGGAAGAAAAATCAATATTTTATTGTTCACCATTGTATTCATTAACCCCTTACCAATCAGTTTTGACCTCTATGACAGAGCCCCTTTTTTTCAAATCTGACTTGTCGCTTTATGTGGGAATAACTTTTTGATACTTTTATCTATCCATGTGATTTAGAGTTTTCTCGTGACACATTGTGCAGTTCTGACATGGCTTTGATTGGCCTATATGTTACCCCCATAAATGACTTCATTTAAATAACTGCACCTCTTAAAGCATTCAAAAGAGCATGTAGGAAGTTTTAACCCTTTGGAGGTTTCTCAGAAATTAAAGCAAAGTGGAGGTAAAATGTCACTTTTTTTTGCAGATTTTTAATTGTAATCCATTATTTACTAGAACACAGTGGATGTTACCAAGACAATGGAACTCAACATAGATTCCCTTGATTCTGCCGTCTTTAAAGATATCCTATATGTAGCCCTAGTGTGCTATTTGACCACAAGATTCAGAGTAAGAGGAGCACCTACTGGCTTCTGGGGTCACATTTTCATTAGGATATATTTTAGTTACCATTTCACATTTGCGAGCACCCTAAGGTGCTAAAACGTAATAACCACTCCTCAAAAGACTTAATTTGGGAAACTACACCCATTAAGTAATATATCCAGGGGTGTAGTGAGTATAATGACCCCATAGGTCAGGGGTGTCAAACTGCCGACCCTCCAGCTATTGCGAAACTACAACTCCCATCATGCCCACTGTTATAGATTATATAAATGCATGATGGGACTTGTAGTTTCCCAACAGCTGGAGGGCCGTCAGTTTGACACCTGTACCATAGGTGTTTCAAAGATTTTTTCTTAGTGTTAGGTTCTGAATATGGAAAATTAAATTTTTCCCAATGATATTCAGTTTTAGCCGAAAAGGTTTCATTTTCCTAAGGTATCCTGGAAAAAAAAGGCAACCCAAAATGTATTACACAATTTCTTCCGAGTTAGGCAATAACCTATATATGGGTGTAAACTGCTGTTTGGGTGCAATGCAGAGCGGCCCATATACTTGCATTACCAGCGGCGTGTACGCGCCGCTGGTAAATGCAAGTATATGGGCCGGCGAGGTGCCGGCCCCCCGCTCCCTCTCCCATCCCGCCCCCAGCCACACGGCGAAATTGCGGGGCGTAATTACGCCGTGCAAATACACCGTGTGAACCTAGCCTAAGGCTGCATCCACACGGCAGAGGCCAAAATACTGGTCGGATTATAATCAATATGTAACCAATATCTGACACTCAGATTTTGTATTTTGTACTGTTTTTGTGCTGTTTTTTTGCCACAGTTTTCAGATTTCTGCCATCCCATTCAATTGAACAGTACTATAATCTGATGTTTTCAAATGAAATGTGGCGTGTTATAGAACAAGTTCTAATTTTTTTTACCCAGTTCTCGATTTGAAATCCAACTTCAGAAAATCTGAACTGTGTAGATTATAGCTCAGATTTTCTATTGATGTCTATAGGGATGATTTTTGAGGATTCTAAATACCAAATCTGCTTAAAAATCTGACAGTAAATCCAGAGGCGTAACTTCAAGCTCTTGGGCCCTAGTGCAAAAAGTGAAATGGGG
The DNA here is from genome assembly GCA_025379985.1 of Phyllomedusa bahiana. Classification (NCBI taxonomy): domain Eukaryota; kingdom Metazoa; phylum Chordata; class Amphibia; order Anura; family Hylidae; genus Phyllomedusa; species Phyllomedusa bahiana. Next base: position 11,970 of record JAODAL010030378.1, on the reverse strand, counting down.
CCCCCCCCAGTTACCATGTACCATTTACAATACTGGTGTCTTCTTATGTGGCAGGAGGGATTTTGGGCCCCCTCAGGCTGCAGGGCCCAGTAGCGACTGCTACGCTGGACCCCCCGTAGCTACGCCCCTGAGTAAATCGCTGTCGTGTAGACTTAGCCGAAGAGCTTGTTTTTGTGTGATGAGTTGATTTTTTTTTCATTGCTACCATTATGGGTTTCATATGATGCCTTGAATGCTTTTTATTAACTATTTTGGGAGGCAGGATGAACAAAATATAGCAATCCTGGTAGTGTTTTTTTATTTTTTACAGGGGTCACCATGAGGTATCAGTGATATGTTAACTTATCTCAGCAGGGCGGTGCGATTACAATGATTCCCAATTTATAATTTTTTTTTGTTTTACTGCTTACATAACAAGAACACTTTTATTTAAAAATGAAAACACGTTTTTGCATCGCCATAGTCTGACAGTCATAACTTCTTTGTTTTTCTGTGTACAGAGCTTAGTAGGGGTTTGTATTTTATGGAATGAGTTGATGATTTAATTTCTACTATTTTGAGGAGAAAATGACTCTCTGATCTGTTTTTGCAAAGCAGAAGAAAATATAGCAATCCTGGTAATGTTTTTAATTTTTATTTTTTTACAGTGTTCATCGTGCAGTATAAATGATATGTTAGTTTTACTCCGTTTTTTTAAAGGGTTTTTATTGTGTAAAACAATATTTATACACTGCTTTATTCTAATAGCCTTAATTTTAACTACATATATGGAGTTGTGTAAGGTTTTTTTTTTTTTTTTTTTTGTGTGATGAACTGATGTTTTTTTCCCATTTTATGAGCAGCGGGATGAACAACAATCGCAATTCTTTTTTTACAGAGTTCATAGAGCGGGTTAAATAACGTGACAGATTTTTAGGCTGGGTTTTTATACACATGACAATATTGTAAATGCATTTGGCATTTGTAATTGGTGTAGGTGTTTTATTTTATTGTGTTGATGTTCTTCACTTTTTTTACTTTCACTTTTTTTTTTCTTTTTACTTATCCCCATGCGGAGTTAACTTAGCGATTTAAGGCCGTGTGTGATCACCACAGCATCTAAAGTGGTACTCCCCCGCAAGCGGGTGTGGCCAGCAGGGCATGGAGCCAGTTGTAATATACAGCTGGTTCTATGTTCTGATTGAGCGGGCTCTGCTTGTGAGCTCACACAATCCTCATGACACACCCTACGTCAATTTGCAGGGACGTTTGGTTATGTGAAATGTCGGTAAGGGGTTAAAATAAGGGTTTCTATTGATTGCATTGAGCAACAGAAGTCCAGAAGAGCTGAGAACTGTGCTGGGCATGGCTCTGTCAATAGTGTAAATGGTGTACCCAATTTGGGGGATCCTTTTTTCAGTTTAAAGGGAACCTTTCACATGAGTGTGCTGTCCAATCCTATCAGCATCATGTTAAAGGGGTGGTCTCACTACAAGGATTGCTTTTTATGTTAAAGATCTTGCAAAAACAAGTCACTTTGCAATATATGTCCATTAGCAGTGTCCTACCTTTTCCTAGATATCCCTTCTTGTATGGGCTGCATCAGCTCCTCAGGTCACCATAGCTACAGACCTGTTCAATCTCTTATGATAGGCTGCCAGCAGTGGTTGCTATAGCTAAAGACCTGGCTTCTACTGCAGCCTTGTAAAAGCCAGTAAACATGCCCTTGAATTCAAAGTGAAATCAAGAAAACAGGACTGAGGTAAGATGAATCAATGCAGTGAGACAACCCCTTTAAAGAGCAAGAGATGATATGTGAGAATAGATTTAGTATAACATGTAATTTAAGTGAAATCTCTGCTCATTCTGAGCTTAGAAATCCAGCGGGCGGTCTTAATCAGTGAATGTCAGCTATCTCTCTGTGCACACTGGAGAAGCTGTTAATCACTGAAGGGTACCACCCACTGGACACATAGGGATATAAATAACTGGGATTTTGACCAATAAGTTACAATTTATATGAAATCCTCTCCCACAAAACTATACATGAATGTATTCGGCTCATACTTCTCTTTAATGATGGCGGTAGGTTAGATCGCTGTCAGAACAAGGAATTTTTTCAAACAGATTTTATTATGTATAAATGATTAAAATGCTTTAAAAGACAATCTTCTTCAGTACTACTAACCTAGACACATACATGTATATTTACATATCAAAATACATAGGCTTTATAATGAAAACTTACTAAAGTAGTAAAAGAAATAGAAAACTTACTAAAGTTGGCTGCCAAGAAGCTATAAGTTCATGTGCACTAGAGGCAATAGATCCTAATTTCTCATCCTAAGAAAAAGAAAGAAAGAGAAAAAAAAGACTTTGGTTACATAAGAAGAAAGTGGTATTAGTTATTCTGAGTTTTTCAAATAAGTCAAATTATTTTAAAGGGGTTTTACCACAAAGTGAATTTTGTGGAAGCTTGCACAATAAATAATAAACATATCACCATTCATTATTGTTCAATTCTGTACCATTTTTGTTTCAGCTGCTACCTTAATGATCCATAGTGTAGAGTTTGTCTTTAAGGGATCCAACCAGTGACAAAAGCTCTTCAGTCCTTGCTGCACATGCTCAGACATTATTTCTCCTCTCAGGTAGCTACTGTCAGTCTCTTCCCTGCCTAGTAATCACACACAATCACTGCTGAGCAAGTGTTCAACCCCAGGTGCTGTCACTCTACTCCTGTCCTCTGTACTCCTTAGTAATTAGTTAAAAAGGGAAGATACATAAAAAGAAATAAAGATGCCTCAGTCAGGTATGTGCATTGTGAAAAAAAATCCACATGTTTGGTTCCTGCAGGGATTTGAATGAGGACCCGTATGCTGAAAGGCAGAAGTGCTAACCGCTCGGTTACATTGTAGCTACTCACAACTCTTTACATTAACAGACTTGTGTTTGACTAGAGTGAGCAGACCATGGGGAAAGGAATGGTGATATCAAGCCTGTTGGGTCACATGATATGCAGTGCAAAAAAATCATAAACGCCCACTTTTGAACGCAACAAAAGTTGAAACAGGACAAACCAGGCATAAAATGCCTTTGTGGTAAAACCTCTTTAAGTTCATAAGTGGCAGGAGCTGTTTGGTGCCCAAGAAAAACCTAGAAAAAATGTATGTAATTCTTACCCAACCACGCATATTAAAGGGATACTATAGTCTCATTTTAGCTTTAAACATGTTGGTAAAGATAAATAAAGGTTATTACCAAATACATTGCTGTTCTAATTTTGCTTTACTTCAAAATTAGAGCAGTTTTTCTCTTCTGCTTGTTTACACTAGCTATCCTAGGTTACCGACCATCTCTAAGCTCTAGCTCTATGATCTGTTTTCTTACTGAAATAAACTGACACTATAGTTACTGAACAAAATGAGATTAGAGCATTTATAGCCAGAACACCTGCTTGGACAGTGTGATTTTTTTTTTATCAAAACCACTCCATCACTAATCTCCCTCTAGCAGACACAGCTAGGAGAGCAGGGCTGAAATGTCAGTCAGAGCTGTAGGACCACCCACAGTCTGCACAAGAAGTGTGAGCCTGAAGAGGCTGTGAAGAGCAGATTCTGTTAAATAGCCAGATGGGAAAACCCCTTTAGGTTACACTGTCGGAACAAAAGTGCTACATATGATCCCTTTAATTTTAATGTCATTTGCACTACCATCGTACCAATTTATTATTGTGGTTGAACCTACTACTTGTTTGTTGCCTGCACTGACCATGGGCTACATTCGTGATCTTGCTAGAATTCCTCAAGCCGTGTCTGCCCAACTATGTCTTTCATCTGCTTCTTTGGTATTGTGTTTAGATGTCAACTGTTGCTGCGGGAGAGGGTAGAGCCCTGGGTGTGCCCTGCAACCAAGACCAAATCCCTGTTTATAGGGCTCTAAGGGTTAAAAACCAGGGGGCTCCAATCATCCTCTGTCCTTACTTTGAATTCCATGTGCAACCCGGAGAATCCTCCATCTATCATAGACTTTACCGATACATTCAATATGGTTTAAAAGAGCAACCATAAAATAATGACCTTTCCATATAAGTTACTTGCCCTACCAACTCTTTAGGATTTCCCTGTTGTAAGCATCCTCTGCTCTCAGCTTAGAAAGCTTTCACATTCTCTCTACCACAGTGATGCTTTTTTTACGAAAGTTTTCTACACAAGGAGTGTTACTAGACCAAGGAGAATGGTGGCTGAGGAATTTGGGTAGTGTTATTATATTAGACAGTTTATTATTTTGTTGGTTTAGATTATTTTATACCTTGTGTAGATGAGATAAAAAATAATGTGAAAACGTCAAAGTGCTCAATGGGCCCTACAATTTGTCATCAAGAAAGGGGGTCCCCCCTCAAACCCTTCCTTTTATTAGCGTAAAAGAGCACCTTAAACACAAGCCCTCTACCACCCTTTTTACATGGTTGTTATTCTGGGAAGGTTTCTCACCTAAAAATGTGGTCTACCAAAGGAAATTAGCTTCTTTTTGGCCCCTGCAACTGAAAAATTTTTGGGGAAAACCCAAATTGCCCAATTGGTCTCTAGTGCACATATTGTTCCTATTCAAGTACAAACGTTGAAAAAATAAATATTTTTTTCGTTTAAAGGAATTACAAAAAAAATTTAAATTATGCTATGAGGATTTTTTTTAATTATCTTTAGAAAAAAAACAATATTACTTACAAACTTGAGATTTATGGTGTTTTCATTAAGGGTGCATCCCATCTTCTCCTGTAAAATAAGGGAGTAATTATATCATGGGACATTTTTCATAGGTAATAACCATTACATACAGGAAACACCCACAAGACCTGTCACTTTGGAGTTTGGTCTGACCCCTCGTCGCCCTCACAAAATTTTCCTTTTCTTAAAACCCCATCAAATTTAAAAAAAGACTGTTCCTTGCGACATTATACCCCCACTGCATGGCGGTAACAAGATATGCAATGTTATTCACTTCACTGGTTTTAATATCATGGCTCATCAATGCATATATATTAATTAAGAGTGACATTCAAGTTTATAAGTACAATCTAAATACGGTAATTTTTTTCATTTAAAGGGGTTTTTCCCATTTGACACCTCTTTTCTGAGGCCAGTTAAAGTCATCAAAGCAGTCACAAGAAGGGGAGATGGTCATGCTTATGCCCCTCCCCTATATTCTTTGGGCTCCAAATATCCTGAAGCACCCTTTGGCCATATTTTGGAAACCCCCAAAAAATGAATGACCAAACTGTGAAGAGGGCCCATCTCCCCGTTCTTTTGGCCGGTCGTGACAAGTACAAGTGGCCTCAGAAATGATTTCATAAAGGGGAAAAACCTTTTAAAAGGGAGATGGGCTCTTTGAGTGGGATTGCAAACCCAGACAAACCTCTTGTGATCGGGTTGTTGTCCATTTTTAAATATCCCCAATTGGGGGTGCCCAATAGTAAATCTGCTTCAAGTATTATCCACGGGTTTTGGTAGTCAGTAGTGAAACCTTTTAATTCTATTTAAATGTTGAATAATTATGATGGGCATCTTTTTAGCTATTAACAGTTTTTCAGCATTTTGGAAAATATCATGAAAACAAAACATCTTTCCCGAATAAAAAACAAGTGCCTTCTTCAAAATCTTCGAGGCCTCCCTTTTTTTTTCTTGATAATAGAAAAAAATAAAAAATTTTTGTTGACTGTCATCTTAGTTGCTATTATTTAGTGCCATTAATATAGTTTCCATGTGGATATTTTAAAAAACTGTAATGCTTCATAATTATATTTCATGGGTTTTAAAAAGGGTGAATTACATGGTTGCCCCGTACAATACTCACAAGTGATTAGAATAGATAAAAGAATACTATCAATACCCAGTGAAAATTCTAGTACAAAAAATTTTCTTTTCTTGAATGCCAAAAAAAGATGTGGAAAACAAAACAAAAAATCAGTTTTCTAAGTAACAATTGTTTGTGTTTTTGTCTTGTGAAAACTTGCAAAGGGAAAATTAGGACACAGAAGCTCATCAGCCTTTCATTTGTGAATGGTTTTAAGACAAAGTCTATATTTAGATTCAGTACCGGAGCTGTATATTTACAGTCAAGAATGGGGTTAGATCTTAAAAGGCAGGAGCATATACAGAAATTAGACTGGTTACATTGTAGAACTCAGGGCCGGGGTATTCTTAATTTCAAAAATTTTTTTTTTGTTAAGCACTTGAGGACCTTGCGTTTTTACATGTGTGTTTTTTTTCTTGCCTCCTTCCAAGAGCCATAACGTTTTAAATTTTCCATCTACTGTACATGGACATATGAGGGCTTTTATTTTGCAGGACAAGATGTACTTTTAATGATCAAAATACAAAATCTGGTTAGCACATCCGTTTTGAAGAATAAACGTATAGGTGCTCACTGTTTGCAGTACTTTTAATGATGTCATTGACCATACCACAGAATATACTGGGAAACCGAAATAATTCTAAGTAGGGCAAAATGTGAAAAAAGTACTTGCACCATTTTTGTGGGGTTTTTGTTTTTTATGGCTTTCACTATTAGGTATAAATGATGTGTTATCTGTATTCTGCAAGTTTATATGATTCTGGCAATACTAAATATGTAGGGTTTCGGTTATGTTTTAGTACTGTAAAAAGAAAAATATCCCTAAATCTGTGCCACAACGCCATTTTATGTAATCAATAACTTTTTTGTACTTCCACCTATGGACCTGGTTACTTTTTATTGCTACCATTTTGGGATTGCGACAAATTTCAGAGGACGTAAAATGACAAAAACTAAGCAATTTTGGTGTTTAGAATTTTTCTTTCCTACTATGGTGTTCATTGTAAGGGATAAATTAGGTTATATTTTAATAGTTTGGACTTTTAAGAACCCAGCAATACCAATTTATGTGAATTTTTTTACAAGGGGGTGATTTGAACTTTTAATATTTTCTATTTTTCTTATACTTTTAAACTTTTTGTTCCCCTCCCCGGGTACTTGACCACTGTGGTGCGAAATTGTCATTACACTCTTCTCCATTGTATAAACCTTGCAGAAAGCTGATTCAAGATGGCAGACAGTGATAAAACAGGAGGAATGGCGGCGATAGAAGCTTTTACATGGCTTGCACCCTCCATGTTAAACAATCGCCATCACCGGTGAGAGATCGTGGGGTGCCGATCAGTTAGCATGGCGTCTGGAAGCATTGTGCGGCACTATTTCTCATTCATTTAGGTGCCGTGGCTGCGATCGCCATGCCGTCTAAAGGGTTAAGCTGTTACCGGAGGATGTCAGCTGCAATCAGCAGCTGACACCAGCCTTTCATGTAACGGGATCACTGAGCAATCCTGCTATATAGAACCTTACCGGAACCAGGATGTAAAATTACATTGTGTCATTAAGGGGTTAATTTAATAAAATATTTATTTTTGGGAGCTTTGATTTTCCAACTTTTTAAATGATAGAATGTTGGCTGCATGCAGCTACCACTAGGGGAAAGTAAAGGGTTTTCCTAAAGTCACCAAATTAATGGCCTATCCTCAGAATAAGTAGATGACTCTCAGCACTCCTGACGATCAACTGAAAGGGCTAAGATGCGTGAACAAGGGCTGCAGCTTTTTCATTGTTTGCACTGCTCCATATAACTACACATCATATATTTAGGGAGTAAGTAGGACAGGGCTGCAGGTAACCACTGTGATACTGTCAAATACACTTAAACAGTTGTGCACCATGTCACTGCTAAGTACAACACTGTAGTAAGTCACCTTACGAATCCCTTCCCATGCTGATGTTTCAATGATCCCCAACCATAGGTTTACAATGCCAAACTGAGAGCATCATTAACCCCTGTACAGTCAGCTTCACTTAAGAGTGCAAAAATGCCCCATGATAAACTCATGTGAAACTAGCTGTAGCAGAGTATTACTAAAATGAATATTACAGTTGTTAAATATTATATTTTGCTTACCTTGTGGTGTTGAGTGTTAAACTACTACTAATTTCACAAAATATATATATATGTGTGTGTATAATTACCTTTCCTTGGTACTCCGCGCATAGAACGTCTAGAACTTTGTCAAGCAGATCAGGGGATGACTGTTAACATAAAAGAAGGAAACAAGTTTTTTAATTTCAATGTTATTTTTATTATTATTATTATTATTTTTTTTTTAGAGCGTTTGATTCCGGGCGCTGTACTTTCAGAGGGTTACAAACAAAAATAAGTAAAACAAGTTCAATGCTGACAGTATGTGACAATCAATGGACAGGGGGAAAGAGAACCCTGCCCCGAATTTTACAATTACAAGGAGGGGGAAAAGAGACAGAAGGTGGGGGCAACATGTTTTTGGGGGTGTGGTGGGGGAAAAGGGGGGGGGTACATAGTTTATAGGCTATCCTGAAGAGATGGTTTTCAGGGTGCTTTTGAAGTGGTGAAAGTGGAGGAGGTTGATGTGTTGGGGCGTGGCCCAGAGTGTGGGGGAAGACGGAGAAATCGGGGAGACGGTTGTGTGAGGGCTGATGGGGAGAGCAGAGGAAAAGGGTTTCGTGGGGGGGAGATTGCTGAGGGGAGGTTCTACAGTTAAGGCAAAGATGTTGGAGGGGGGGGGTCATGGAGACCCTTTGGGTCATGGTTAGTAGCTTGAAATGGAATTCGTGGGCAAGGGGAAAACCCGGAAGGGGGAGGGCAGAGGGGAGAGGCGGGGAGTAGCGAGGAGAAGGTGGATAAACAGACGGAAAGGTTGATGATGGATTGAAGGGGAGCAAGAGTGCTGACGGGAGGCCAAGAGAAGGATTTTTACAGTAGTCTGACGGGGTTTAAAAGGGGCATGGACCAGCATTTTTGTAGTGTCGGGGTTGGGAATGAGGGGTTTCGGAAATATTTTTCAGGTGGGGGCGGCAGGCGGGGTGAGGGCTTGGATTTTGGGGTTTAAAGGAAAAGCGGAGTAAAAGAGTTTCCCGAGCAGGGGTTTTTGGGACTGGTGAGAGGGGGGGGCCCGTTGACTGAAATAGAAGATCGGTGGGGGATGGAGGGGGGAGGGTGGAAAGATAATAAATTTGTTTTCCCTTTTCATTTTTGTTTTCGAGGGCGGGAGGAGAAGGGAAAAAAAGATATGGGGACAACAATCTGGGATCTTGGCAGTAAAGGTTGATGTCGGGCCGGGGAGTAAAGTTGGGGGTCATCAATATAGTGGGATTTAAAAACCGTGTGTGCTATGAGTTCCCGGCCAAGATTAAAAGAGAGAAATAGTGGGCCCGGGCTACCCTTGGGGCACAACAGAGAGAGGGCGAGGGGAGGGGGTGGAAAACAGATGAGAAAAAGCTGACGCCTTTTGGGGTACAGGTATGTTATACATACATTCAAAAATTTTTTGAATACTTAATTTTTCAAGTTTTTTATTAATATAGTTCGTAACAGCAAGTAAAATAATGGTTCAAAGTTCAAAAAGTAAATTTTAAAAAAAAAAAAATATGAGGCACAAGTCTTCACCCACACTTTTTTAAAATTATATCTGCTCATGGGGGCAACACTGAAATATGACACTTTGATACAATGTAAAGTAGCGGTGCAGCTTGTATAACAGTTAAATTTGGCGTACCCAAAAGATAATAAAGTAATTACGCTGGTCCATGCCGTCAGCCACAACTGGAAAGGTCCCGTGCAGCCCCAATAACCCTTTAGATGCCCCCAGTCAATTTTTGCCCCTGGCAGCTAAGGTTGCTCCAACCCCCGGGATATGCAAAATTTCCAGTCAGATTCGTTTTTTTTTTAACCGGCGGGATTTTTTTTTTCTTTTGAATTTTTGGGGGGCAGTTCTGGCCACGGTTTGTGGGGTTCGCCCATCTCCCCTAAACCCTTGAGTTTCACTTCTTCTGCCAAAAACCGGCAGAATATTGGCACATTCAAAATGTCTGCCCCCCCGTGGTTAAAAGCCGTCAGGCTAAAAAAAGACAAGAGACACTGAGCGAATTTTGTATTAAAGCTATGGGGCGGTTTCGGGGTTTGGGTTTTCAATTTCCCAAAACGAAACCATCTGAAAATCCAACCAATAAACCATACCCTGTGGACGGACCCTAAGGTAAAGACAAAGGGAGGGAACTTCTTCAGTCTCTACACTGCGCTGCAATCTCAGGGTGCCGATGGCTGCCACGCAAAACCCGTCCTGACTCATCACACCCCGGGCATGTGGAGGACCCCGGACATGGATTGCAGTTTCGTAATAGCAGAGTCAAGTACCCTATGGGGACGAGTAACAAAAAAGCTGTTACAGCTAAAACAAAGAAAGTGAAAGTAAAAAAATAGTAAAGACACAAAATAAAACACGTACACTGCCTTTTCCCCTTTCAAGTGACAATCGCTAAGAAAGAGCAAAAATGAAAATTAAATACTTTTATTGGTATTGGATGCGTAACCACCCAGCCATAAATCTGTCATGTTGTTTTTAACCTGCACGGGACAAATTTTTGATTTTGTTATCCCCCTGCACATAAAAAGTCTAAACAAAGTCTTAAAGGGGTTTTGCACAATGTAATGTTGACGTGGGATCCCCAAAGTGGGGATTTAAAACACTTTCTAAAAAATTGTGATTACAAAAAAATGAACCCTTTAAGTACAGCATTGCTCGTCCCCCTTAGTTTCCTGAAAGTTTCATTAAACGACCAGGGCCTGACAGGAGCTGAACTGGCCGCGCTTTCATGTTTGCACTTCTTATCTAGACAGGGGAAAAAGAAGGAGCTTGCAAGGGGGTGGGGCGAAAGTGCAGTGTATGGTTGCTGCTGTATAATAATCCCCTGGTTGTATGTTTTATTTAGTAAAATTTAGAGACGCTCCTGCTTCTTGCTCCCCCCCACCCTCTACCCCTGCAGCCTTCGATCAGCAGATTGTTTATATTCTTGCTGGGGGGTAACAGGTAAGGAACCCTTCGTGCAAAACCCCTTTAAATAGTATGGTTTTAATGTGTTAGGTAAAAGTCTATTTTCATCCCAAAAGATGGTGCCTGTTTCTAGGCACACCGTTTGTGTTAAGGGGGTTTAAAAACACGTGCTTGGTACAAAATGGCGGGCTTTTGGAACTACAAATTCCCCTCTAAAATCTACGGCGTGGGGGACAAGAGGACTGAAAAGGGGGAAAAAAAAGGAAGTCTTGTTGCCACATGATATCTACATTTCTTGCGTATGATCGCACAGGCAAAATGCTGCCTCCTATAATCTGATGCGCTGTCAAAACAAAAAGGGAAGTTTTCTAGACCAGCATGAGTTTTGTGATTTTTCCTCCAGCTGCACTTAATATTTAGGATAATTGTGAGAACCCCCTGGACGTAGAGTCCCTTGTGGTTCTTTTCATTTCATTTCCCAAAGAAAAAATTGGTTCTCCACAAAAAAAGCCTTTTTAAGTCCTATACAGCAAAAAAAGAAGTTATGTTATAGAAGCATAAATATTATTTTAGACAATGAAAACACTTTCTTTTTTTAAGTTCCACAACATAAACTATATGAATTGGGTATCACTGTAATTGTATCGACCCACGGAGTAAAAGGAACATGTCATTTATGCTGCACGGTGTGTAAAAATTTAAAAAAACACCACTGAGTGCTTTTATTTTCCTAATTCTGCCTCTCAAAAAGTGGATTTTTTAAAAAAAGTTCATAAAGTTTGTCCCCCAAAAAAATTTTTAGTAAAAATGTATTGTTATGTAGGATATCCCTTTGATTGAAAAAGGGACCCTTTTTAAATGAAGCTGCAATCAAGCATTGTTTTTCGCTGTCCCCTTCTAAGTCCCGGATGTGGAGATAACATTGTGTCCATCATTTCCTGAAGACTCCTAATCCTGACCCGTATTTGTCCTTAATCCCAGTCATTGCAGCTGCCATAGGACTAGCTGTACTGTTTTACAGACAATACAGGAAGGGTGTGTCTCAATATTGTCGCTCCCAGGAAAGTTTTACACAATAAAAAATAGCTACAACATAAAAAAT
>JAODAL010030377.1:0-50053 GCA_025379985.1 Phyllomedusa bahiana | reverse complement strand
GAAAGACTCCTTTTCCGGCATTTTTTAAATTTGGGGGTCATGCAGGTTTGGGGCTCATGCTGTGGCCCGGGACGGTATGTAAAATGCCGGGAAAAACTAAAATGGTGGTTAAAGACTCCTTTTTCCGGCATTTTTAACTGGGGTCATGATTTTGGGGCCATGCTGTGGCCCGGACAGGTATAGTCAATGTCAGTGAAATAAAATGGGGGTTTGAAAGACCCCTTTTTCCGGCATTTTTAATCTGGGGTAGCGGGTTTTGGGTCTTTCTGGGCCCGGGACGGTTATCAATGTCCAGTGAAAAAAAAGGGTGGTTTGAAAGATCCTTTTTCCCCCTTTTTATCGGGGTCATGCAGGTTTGGGGCTCATGCTTGGCCCGGGGCAGGTATAGTCAATGTCAGTGAAACAAAAATGGTGGTTGAAAGACCCTTTTTCGGCACTTTTTTAATCGGGGGCAGCAGGTTTGGGGCTCTCTGGGGCCCAGGCGGGTTAGCAAGCCATGAAACTAAAATGGGGGTTTGAAAAAACCCTTTTTTCCGGCACTTTTTTAATCGGGGGTCAGCAGGTTGGGGGCTATGCTGCGTTAGGACGGGATATTAAATGCCCAGGTCAAGAAAAATGATGGTTCAAATCTACCCCTTTTGGGCATTTTTTATTTGGGGGTGATGCGGGTTTTTAAGGTATGCTGTGGTGCAAGACGGGGATAGTGAAGTTGTGATTTTTTTTTCTGGGGCTTTTTTAAAACCCAAATTTGTTTCCCTAAATGTAGCACTTATCCATTTATTTTGTGGTGTTAATTCCAGCTTCTCCACCCTTTTTGGGTGTAAGAATGAAGGTGTTGTTGCTCTCCATAGACTTTAATGGTCATCGTCATATCTATCATCGACCATCGAATTTTTGTCGATGATGTCGACTTCACCATCAAACGGTCGATGGCCAACGAAACGCTCAACACTAGTTTTTACAACAAGAAAAATCTGAGGGGAAAGCACGAAAAAATTTGAGTCAGTTTAAGCTTGCACAATCAGTTTTTTGCTTTTGATTAGGATGCCAGTTAGCTCAAATTCAAGTAGGCTAATCTGCATTTTGCCTGCCCTGAAACAGAATCTTTGCAGGATCTATTCTTTTTTTTCCCTGCACAGTGTGAAATAAAGTATAGATTGCGCATTCAAATAAATGGGACCTGGTTGGCACATGGATTTTAACATAGAAGCCACATTGAATTCCACATTGAAATCTGTCATGTGAACTAACCCAATACAAAAATCTTGATTGGTTCACTTCTCAATGGGCACAAACCCCCAGTGCCCTGTGTAAATGTCCAGTTTTTAGAATGGTATGCTTTTCTGTGGGCAAAAACCCTCAACTTCCTCTCCATGTCCCCTGTGAAATGCCTCATGCTTTTTGAATGGTAGCATTTCGTGGGCTACAACCCTCAACCCCTCTCCATGTCCCCTGGTAAATGTCCTGCTATGTCTTTTTTAAGGGTATCTTTTTCGGGGCTCAACCTAAAATTCCCTTTCCCATGTCCCTTGTAAATGTCCTGTAGGTCTTTTGAATGGTAGCATTTCTGTGGAGAAACCCCCAAACTTCCCCTCCCATGTCCTGTGTAAATGCCCTGCTTGTTTTATTGAATGGTATGCTTTTGTGGAGCAAAACCCTCAATTTCCCTTCCCCAGTGCCCTGGTAAATGTCTGCGTCTTATTGAATGGTAGCATTTCTGGAGCTACAACCCCAAATTTCCCTCTCCTTTCCCCTGGTTTTCCTGTTTATGTCTTATTGAATGGTATGCATTTCTGTGGACTACCCCTAACTTCCTTCCATGTCCCTGTTAAATTGCTATTCTTTTTTGAATGGTTGATTTCTGTGGAGCTAAACCTAACTTCCTCTCCATGTGCCCTGTTAAATGGCCTGCTATGTTTATTGAATGGTAAGATTTCTGTGGGTTAAAACCCTCAACTTCCTCTCCAGGCCCTGTGTAAAGTCCCAGTCTTATTGAAGGTACCCCCCCAAAACCCCCATTTTTGATAAACTTTGAAAAGTTTGGCTGCATCCCCTGCTGGCGAGGCCAAATTGTCTACCCCTAACTTTTAAATTTTTTCCCCTTTGCCCAATATCCCCCCCCCCCCACCCCCAATTTTCAACCTGGAAAGAGTCAAGTTTTCCCTTTTTTAAAGCAATCTAGTCAGCATGATTTAGTCTTTAAAGGGTTTAAAAGCAAAAATTTTGGTATAACCATGAAATCCATCAGAAAAAAAAAAAAAACCCTTTTAAAGGAAATCTCCTTAAGTGACTATATGCAGCATTAATACCGCATTGAAACCAGAAGTAAACCCAAAAGGTAACCAAGACCCTCCCACTCCTCACTAAAAAGCACCCAAATTGCACCTCCCGCCAAACACACTGCCTGCCTCACATCAAACTCCTTGTCTCCCCCAGACACCCACGCTGGGAAAAGGATTCCTATCTCCCCTTCTTTTTTTTCCCTCACACCTGCCCCTTATTTACCCTGGCAAAAACATTACGCCCTTTCCTCAAAAAAACCCACAACCCTTTTTTTCTTTTCCCACAAAACTCCTCCTCTTACCTCTTCTCCTCGTCCCCGGGGACATATTCCCAACCCGGGCCCCCTCAGCGCATCCCCACTGGGCTTCAGGATCTCTTACGACCAAGCGCACACATTTAAAACCACACAAACCTAAAAAAACCCCCCCCTCCCCCCTCAGCACCAATCCCATGTCTGGTCCCCTCGGGAATGCACGTTCGTGTGCAACAAGTTTCCCCTTCATCCACACCTCTTCACCTCACGCACTCCCCCTTTCCCCTTGGATTAACAGAAACTGGCGACACCTTGACACAATTTCCCCCCTGCTGTACTCTCCTAGGGTGGCCCCAGTTTCCCCACACCCCCCCCCCGGGCAGTAAACAGGGCGGGTTGTCGCCTTCTTCTGTCAGATACCTTTTTCCTTTCCTCTATTCCCCATACCTTCCCTCCCCTCCCCTCCTTCGGGGTGCATTCTGCCCCATTACCCCCCCTCCATCTCCAAGGGCTTTTATTTATCGCCCCCCCGGGGCCCTGCACCCCTTTCCTTGACCATTTGCTTCCGGGGCCCCTCCATTTCCTTGCCACCGACACCCCATTTTAATGGGATTTTAAAACTTCAATCGATCTCCCCATCCCCTACTAAAAAATCCCGCCTCCCTCTTCCTTTTGGGCCCCTCCCCGTGGCCTCTGGACCCTCACACGAGGACCACATGGACCCCATCTTCCCCGCTCTGCCCCTTCTAAACCCTCCAAACCTTTCCCCTCCCATCTCTGACCACAATCTGCTCCCTTCTCCCCCATACCACTCCACCTGCCCTCCTGCACCAAAACAGCACACCCTACAAAACCTCAACCCTTTTTCACTCTCTCTGCTCTCTTGCTCCCCTCCTTTCCCTATCCTCACTTGTGTCCAAAGCGCCACCAATTCTACAACAAAACAATCACTTTTCCCTTTTCGATCGTCGCCCCTTCACAACAACAGAACCCGCAAAAAAGAACAACAACCCTGGCACACAAATCCACCAAACAGCGAGGCGACTTCCAGATTGCCGAAAGCCGCTGGAAGAAAAAACCCCTCCACCACTGACTTCACCTCATAAAAAAAACGCTGCACACATTTAAATCCCCCTCCCCAGCCAAAAAAGACTATTTCACCAACCCAATCCTCCTGTCCCACAACCCCAAAACTTTTTAACACCCCAACTCTCTCCCGCTCCCCCAGCACCCCCCCCCCCCACCCTTTTTTTCTAGCAGAGTTTTGCAACTCACCCTTCCATAAAAAAAAATCCACAGACAAAGCTTCACCCCCCGTCCCTCACCTACCCATTCCTGCGGTGTCCCACAGCCCCCCTCTTACCTTCCCTGACTATTTTCCCCCCTAACTCGCTTCTCACCCCTCACTCCCAACAAGCTCCCCTCTCTGTCCAAAACAAAACCCCACCACCCGTAGTCTTGACCCAATCCCATCTACCATCCCCCGACTTGTGCTGTTATATCCCACCCTCATCACCTTCAAACTATCATTAACCCCTGGCTCTTCCCTTCCTCATTTTAAATGCGACCATCACCCCCATCCTAAAAAAACCCCTCCATGACCCCTCCTCATTCCAACTATCGCCCCATCTCACGGTTTCCATTCGTCTCTAAACTCCTTGAAACAACCGTCCATCTTCAACTTTCCCCCCATCTCTCACCAACTCTCTCCTTGACCCCTCCAAAGGGCTTCCGTCCCCACACCTACTGAAACCGCCCCAACCAAAGTCACCAACGACCTACAACTGCCAAAGGGCCCCACGCCTATCGTGCTTCTCCTCTAGACCTTTTTCGCCCTTTTACAAAGTCGACCATTCCCTCCCGCTACACATCCCCCTCCCTCGGCATCACGGACTTGGCTCTTTCTGGATTCCCCCTTCCTCACTGACGGACTTCAGGTTCTCATTTTTCGCTCCCCTCCCCCTCCGCCCTCCTCGTCGGGGTCCCCCAGGGTCAGTCCCGGGGCCCATATCTTTCTTCTACACTCTTGGTCTGGGTCACTCATAGCTTCACACGGCTTTCAATACCACCTGTAGCAGATACCCCAAATCACACTCCGGGCCCCGATGTCGCCTCTCTTCTTCCCGGGTCCCGAGCCTGTCCTGCATTTCCCCCTTTTCTCCTCCCCCTCCTAAAACTAAAAGTGGAGAAAAAACTGAATTCATTACTTCCCACCCCCCCTCCCCCACTCCATCTCTCCACCCGACCTCATCACGTTAATGGTACACCTTCCCGCCCCCAAAGGGCCGCTGCCTTGGGATAATCTTTGACTCCCAACTGTCCTTTTAAACCACAACCAAACCTCACCCCCTTTCTTGTCACCTCCACCTAAAAAATATTTCCGAACCGCTCATTTCTTAACTCTGAAAGCCAAAAAGCTTTTCCATGCCCTCGTCTTTTTCCCGCCTCGACAATGCAACTCCTCCATGCGGCCCCCAGCTAGCACCCTCGTCCCCCTCCAAATATCCTTAAATCTGTCCCACTGATTCACCTCTCCTGCCCCCCCCGCCCCCCCCCTGCCGATCCCTTCATGTACCCCTTTCCCGCGAACCCGTTCAAGCTACAACTTCGACCCACAAGGCTCTCCTAACCTCCCCCTTCATACATCTTGCCTTAATCTTAAAAACCTCCCCCACGCAACCCGCCCTACAGGACCTTCTCCCTGTCTCCCTTATCCCCCTCACTACCGCTCCAAAACTTCTCCCTGCTTCCCCCCCACTCTGAAACTCACTGCCCCCCAACCTCAACTCTCCCCCTCTCCACCGGCTTCAAACATAACCTGAAAACCTACCTCTTCAGGTTTGCCTATAACCAACATTAACCGGGTTGCACTGCTCCGCCCCACAAACATGTCTGCCCCTCACCTTCTGTCTCTTCACCCCTCCCCTGTAGATTGTAAGCCCTCGCGGGCAGGGACCTCTTTCCCTCTGTACCAGTTGTTAATCACTTATTGTCACTTTGTAATTGTTTGACCAATGTTATTTATGTACCCGCCTGAAATGTACAGGGCCCTGGAATCAAGGGCGCTCCAAAATAAGTGATGATAATAATAATAATAATAATAATAATAATAATAATAATAATAAAGGCTTAGTGGCTACAGCAATTTCCTGGAAAAAATGCACTCAGCTATCTTTCTCAATTCGACAGAGTATAAATGAAGCAGCAGATCCCATGTTTATCAGTTGCTCCATTTAAATACTTTCTCACTGCATAATCACAGTAATGAAGTACAAGGGGACATGGGAACCCCTTCTTAGTAATCAGTTGGGTCCCAGTGATGGGACCCTGAACAAGTAAACATTTTTAACCTATCTTATGGGAAATTGATAAATGTCTCTCCTGGGAAAACCCATTTAAGATCAGCCCATGCATCACATCTACAGATATTATTTCGGCAAATCAAATTCTAGATAGTCTAGTTCATGCCAGCAGATCAGATGTTAAAACCCATTTTCTTTCCATTTATCAAACTGAGACACAAAGGCCTCTATATTTAGTCACTTACGTATTCAGGCTGCAGTCTAGACTGAAAAGGAAATTCAATTGCAAAAATACATTAATATTTGTATCTTTATTCATATCCTACATATTTTCCTGGAGGTTTTCTGTGAAATTTTAATTTTGCATAATAGATGCAGTAGTTAAAATAATAATACCTTAGTAGTTTGCACTATTTTATGCAAATGTATTTTGGCAGGGATGCGTGGCTCACAAAATTATTTAGGGTATGTGCAAACGGCGTCAGATGCATCCAAATGCAGCCCTCTATAGAACAGTGTGCCAGTAGTTTTTTGGCACAATATACACAAAAATATACTGCATACGAATTCATGGATGTTGTCAATAGTTACTAATTTACACATACCTAATCAAATCTAATCTTATCAAATTCAACACAATTATATTCTGTGAGGTTCAAATTATGCAGAAACTGTGAACATTTGGTTCCTGTGATTTTCTGTTGCTCAATTAATTCCTATGAGATGTATCACTTTAAAAAGTATGGGCCAGATATATGAAAAGTGTCATGGTCAAAAGTGTTTTAGGTAATTCTGCACCACAGTTGAGTTCATGCTTATGTTTGAAAGTATTTCACTGCACTTTATGAATGTGTCACGTTGCAAGACAAAATAGAGTGTGCCAAAAAAGTGTCCTGAGACAAATTTTGTCTCAGATTCACCACTATGAAAATGGCATGGATCAGTGCACTATTTCTGAAACATATTCTAACGAGCACCACCATACATGTGTCTAATCTTATAAATGTGGTACGACACACCCCATGGGATTTAGCGCAGTCAAAAGTGTGGAGCATGTTGGACGGAGGCTTCGTTTTTGCCGTTAATCTTTTAAACATATGTCGGACATGGGCGACGACTGACGCAGCAGATTTCATACATCTGCTGCTATGTGCTCAAAGCTCTAAGGTTACGTCCACGCAAAGGGTGTTTGAGGTTGAAATCAATGTGGATTCCAACTTGAAATACTCATCTAAAACTGAAATTAATTCATCCCCATTGACATCAATAGAAAATCACGTTGTAGTTCATAAAACATGTATTTTCAATGGTCATTTTTTTGCCATCCAAGAACTTAGAACATGTTCATTCTTTCGGCATATGCCAGGTGGAAATTTTCTATTGATTTCAATGGGGATGGCTAAAAACAAGCATGTACACCAGTATTTATGCTGCAAATTGCACCAGAATTCTGGCATAGTTGCCGCAATAAATGTGCCGCATTGTATCTACACTGCACAGTACACTGGGCACTGCACTTGCCTCATTATTCTTTGACTTGGTTTACACATTTTTCCCATGGGTCTATACAGCTGGCCACAAATTATTGATGTTAATCAAGAACTTTTATACTCTACACTGTGGGACACCAGCCTTACCCACCAGGAACACCTTAAGTAGAGATTAATAGGTGGCTTAAAAATAAGTCATAATATCCACAGCAGTAGATCCACAGCTGAAAAGCAAGCAGAATTATTAGTTTAACAATACAGTAGTCCAATGTAGCTCATTAGGCTAGGCATCAAATATCATTGACCTATAAGTAGTAAAAAATGAATTGGATAAAAAAGGAGCAAACAATCCATAAAGACGATCCACAGAAGAACAAAAAACTTTACTTAATCAATTAAAACAGAGAAGTGAACAGGAGTAGCCAATACTAATTGAACAGGGTAATATTAATGAGATGCATATTATATATAGGAATAAAGAAGGTTAGTGCAGCCCAGTAGTTAGAGATGTATATCAAAAGTGCAAAATAGATAATACCATAGGGGAAATAATACATACATGCATCATAGATTGCACATACTAATGATTAAGTATATGATGGTCCAGAACCCCGACATACATTTTGTTTGAATCACTTCTTCATGGGATCCAAGCAAGCAGGATTATTGTTGCAGATTTCAGTGTGAGAATTCACATGGCATTAAAGTCTGTGATGAATTCCACATTCAAAATCTGAAACACAGATAGAAAATTGTTGTAAACATTATTTCTTTGCTAGAATTATTCTGGGTGGAAATTTAAACCATGCATGTGTTGCAGGTTTTTTCAACCTGTAGGAATACATGGTGTAAATCTCTGCAGCAGATTGTTCTACCATTATTTCATTTGAATCTACCTTTGTTAGAGGCAGGCTCGGACTGGGCCGCCGGGGGATCGGTGAATCCCCCGGTAGGCCCCGAGCTGCTGTGGGCCCCCTGGAGCAGTGCCGCCGCCCCCCGGGGCTCGTCCGGTGCATCCGGTCCCTGAATGTCTGGGCCCTGTGTCCCGAGCGCTCAGAGACAGGACCCGAGAGTTGGGGACTAATGTCCCCGACTCCCGGGGCTGCGCGGTGTCACCGAGCGCCGCTAGCACACCGCTTCGCTGATTGCCCTGGCAGGCCTAAGGCGCTAGGCCTTAAGCCTGACAGGCACCGGCTCCTACCGTCACATCATCGCGCCGCCTATGCAGGGCGGCAGTAGCCAGCTGGGAGCGGCAGGAGCGGGAGTGAGGTAAGTGGCTGTCTGTTTATTTGTTTTTATTTGTTTGTTTGTTTTTTTAACTACCTAATGAAGCACTGACTACCTAAGGGGGGGCCCTGACTACCTAAAGGGGGGCCCTGGCTACCTAAAGGAGGGCCCTGGCTACCTAAAGGCGGGCCCTGACTACCTAATGAGGCCCTGGCTACCTAATGGGGCCCTGACTACGTAAAGTGGGCCCTGACTACCTAAAGGGGGGCCCTGGCTACCTAAATGGGGGCCCTGACTACCTAAAGGGGCCCTGACTACCTAAAGGGGGGCCCTGACTACCTAAAGGGGGCCCTGACTACCTATAGGGGGCCCTGACTGTCTAAGGGGGCCATGACTGTCTACAGGGGGCCATGACTACCTACAGGGGGCCCTGACTAACTAAAGGGGGCCCTAACTGTCTAAAGGGGGCCCTGACTACCTAAATACTAAAGGGGGCCCTGACTACCTACAAATTGAAGGGTAACCTGACTTCCTGCACACTAGTTAAAGGGGGGGGCCCTGACTTCCTGCACACTAGCTAAAGGAAACCCCGTAACTGCCTGTATACTACCTAAAGGAGGCCCTAACTGCCTGTATACTACCTAAAGGGGGGTCCCTAACTGCTTGCAGCCTATATAAAGGGGACCCTAACTACCTACAGCTTACCTAACTGGGGGAAACCACCTACCTACAGCCTAACTAACTGGGACTCACCAACACCTACCTACAGCCTACCTAACTGAAGCCTATCAACTTGCCTAACTGGGGCCTGCTTATCTAACTGGGGGCTACTTACCTACCCACCTGTGGCTAGGTACCCACCAACCTACTTGGGGCTGGCCTACCAACTTATCCAGCAGGGGTCTACCTACCTAAATAGGGCCTGTCTAGTTACCTGGGGCTTTTCCCATTTGCCTACATACCTGGTAATACAATTGAGAGGGGAGCTGGAAAATTGAGGAGTCTAAGATATTTGTGTGTAATTTCTGCAGAAATGAGTTGTGGCCGGGACAAGTCATCATGACGGTGTGGAACGGATGCAGAAGAAAAGGGAATAAGAACGACTCATGAGAGAAGAGAACGACTCATCAGATATGACATCTCCGGTGAGTCCCTGATTTCAGGGGTTATTTTACTTCTATATTTGTTCAGTGCTGTATTCACTGTAATGTGATGTGACCCGAGCTGTTGTCAGACCACTATGTGGTCTCTATATGGCGGTGTTGTAGGTTATATCTGAGCTGGTGTCTGATCACTATGTGGTCTCTATATGTCGGTGTTGTAGGTTATACCTGAGCTAGTGTCTGACCTCTATGTGATCTCTATATGGCGGTGTTGTAGGTTATACCTGAGCTGGTGTCTGACCTCTATGTGCTCTCTATATGGCGGTGTTGTAGGTTATACCTGAGCTGGTGTCTGACCTCTATGTGGTCTCTATATGGCGGTGTTGTAGGTTATACCTGAGCTGGTGTCTGACCTCTATGTGGTCTCTATATGGTGGTGTTGTAGGTTATACCTGAGCTGGTGTCTGACCTCTATGTGGTCTCTATATGGCGGTGTTGTATGTTATACCTGAGCTGGTGTCGGATCACTATGTGGTCTCTATATGTTGGTGTTGTAGGTTATACCTGAGCTAGTGTCTGACCTCTATGTGATTTCTATAAGGCGGTGTTGTAGGTTATACCTGAGCTAGTGTCTGACCTCTATGTGATCTCTATATGGGGGTGTTGTAGGTTATACCTGAGCTTGTGTCTGACCTCTATGTGTTCTCTATATGGGGGTGTTGTAGGTTATACCTGAGCTGGTGTCTGACCTCTCTGTGGTCTCTATATGGCGGTTGTAGGTTATACCTGAGCTGGTGTCTGACCTCTATTGGTCTCCATGTGGTGGTGTTGTAGGTTATATCGGCGTGGGTATAGTGGCAGCATACATGTGTCCCTGATTGTAAGAGTAAGGGAACACCTGATCCTGTGATAGGAGTTACACTTATACTTTCTTGCTGGTGTTTATTTTAGAGGTGAGGTACGTGACCTAGAGAAATGTGGAGGGGGATATTGTATGTGGGCTGGTGGGGGGGATATGGATGGAGCTACTTAGCCATGTGTCTATGATATTCTAGACTGTGACAAATGTGTGACTAACTTGATATTGTACTACACAATACGGTTCTGTTTTGCACACTGTATTATGTGGTAAAATGGGCGGTAATATTTTCCTGTACAGTAGGGTGGGCCCCGGTGGGCCCTGCCCCCCCCCCAAAATCAACTCCCCTGTGGACCCCAGACCCTCCAGTCTGACACTGGTTAGAGGTATCTCAATCAGCACATATCGACTGCAGGAAGTAGCACATTTAGTTGTCCTCTTTTTAAACCGATGCCCTGCTATAGACACTGTAAAATGCAATAGTAAAGATTTGAATACTGCATTTTACCAATAGGACAAAACAGCTATTAAATGTAATGTTTTCATATGTCTCAGCAATAGTGCATACAAATTTCTATTATGCTAGAATAATACAAAGGAGGTAAGTGAAAAGGATTACATTAACAAAGCTAAACTCACATAAATTCTAATTTGTTATTGGTATTCCTGTCAATGGAGCTTTTGCATTCAGTTTCTGGTGCTCTTATATCCATTAAGCTGTGGTTTGATGTTATAGTATTGCTCCATTCACATATTGTCCCAGCCTTTAAAGTGTTTTCCAATCTTTTCAATATTTTATTTTATTGCAGCTGACATTGATAGAAAAGGAAGGAATAATTCCAAACTAATTTCCTATGGTTCCTGTGCTTCCTTGGTGTGTTATCTGTTTTTCCAGATCCAGTAATGTAGCATTTTCACCAGTGTGTCATTGTCTGAGCTGTTAGTCCCACATAAAGTATCATGAATGGTTTTAGTGGTTACATGTTGACACATCATGTCTTTGCTGGAGTCTGGTAGTGAAAAGACCATAGGATGATCACCAAAATATTTTTTAACCAGGCTTCAGCAATTATGTGGCATGTCAACACCACATTAATGCTGGTTATTACTGGGCTGTGTCAACACCACTGACAATACAACATCACTGGGGCTGGGTAAAGAAAGAAAAGACAAGGGATTTGTAAGGTTAATATTACTTATTTTATTGTTTTATACCATTCTCTGTGGTCTGTAAAAGAAAGAAACCCCTTTAATTATTAAAGGGGTTTTCTCACTACAGGCTTTCACAGGCATCTTGCGCTTTTTCTGTCTTACAGCTTCAAATCAAGAAGCTGGTTTCTTCTCCCAGTAGGCAGGTCTTCCCTGACATCATCTAACCCACTCCCTGCTCCCTCTTTAGTCATCATCATTATTCTGTGTGAGCACTGGGAGAGCGAGGATGTCACAGCTCTGTAGACCTCCTGCAATGGTTATTTCTCATGCCTGGAGAGATGTCACCTCTCTCCACAAGCTCCTTGTAATCAGAACACCTGCGTTATGCATACAGGGCCCTACTATTACAGAAAGTGAGATCTTGTCATTGTGTCTAGCAGAGTGTATTATATGTGTGTTATATGGGTTGGGAGAACAGAATGTATTATATATGTGTTATATATATGGGGGGAGCAGAGTGTATTATATGTGTGTTAAATAGGTGGTGGGAGCACAGTGTATTATATGTGTGTTATATGGGTGGGGGAAGAAGAATGCATTATATGTGTGTTATATGGGTGTGGTGAGCAGAGTGTATTATATATGTGTTATATGCATGGGAAGAGTGAATCTAGCATTGCCCAGATCCTTCACATCAGAGCTGTCCCTGGGAGAGAAGTTTCATACAGCTCAGGAGGGAGTAAGCACAGAGAGTGCAGGCAGCCAATCACAGCATAGGGGCGTGTCCCGCCGGGGGGGGCGGGTTTGAATTAAATATCAGGCAATCAATCACAGCAAAAAGAAAGGTGTGGTCCTGGCCCCAGGGAATTATTAACATGTAGGAACACAACAAATTAGCGTCATCGCTCTGCGTATCCAAAATTCTTAAACTGTACCTTCCCCCCCCGCCTATGTCCATCACCAGTAGCAACAAAAACCAAAATGGGGTTCCTCCGACCTCTCCTTAACCCTCATACACAGGAATACTCCATGGCTCCCACCCCAATAAACACCCCCGGACAACCACTTCGCCAAGGATTCCCTACACCCACTTAATACCCGCACTAATGGTTGGAACCCACCTTCCCCCCCCTAATCCGAAAAACCAAGGCTTAAACCACCAATTTTTATTGCTCAGCCTCACTTCCAGCCAAGGTCCGGGGTTAACTCCACGGCGCATTGATTATCCGGATCAAGAAACATTTCCTTTTTCGCCGACTCAGTCCACCCGCGTGCTTAGACATTTTTGCCATTTTAGAGGCGAAAACTAGCCCTGAGTCCCGAGCTGACCCCCAGTTTTTATCCAGAGAAACCAAGGCTTAACCCTCCAATTTATTTGCTCGATCCTCACTACTCCAGCAAGGTCGGTCTTAACTCCACGGCGCCATTTTAAGGCCGCTAAACAAAACATTTCGTTTTCGAGCGCGCGGAATCGCGCCACCCAGCGGGCTTAGAATTTTTGCCATTTTTAGGCAAAACCAGCC
The DNA here is from genome assembly GCA_025379985.1 of Phyllomedusa bahiana. Lineage (NCBI taxonomy): Eukaryota > Metazoa > Chordata > Amphibia > Anura > Hylidae > Phyllomedusa > Phyllomedusa bahiana. Next base: position 36,861 of record JAODAL010030377.1, on the reverse strand, counting down.
AGATCCCCACACAGACACCCCTTCCCCGAGAAATCCAAGGCTTAACCCTCCAATTTTTTTTTGCTCTCAGCCTCACTTTCCAGCAAGGTCGGGGTTCACTCCACGGCGCCATTTTTATCCGGAAAAAAACATTTCGTTTTTTTCACCGCAATCGCCACCCGCGGGCTTAGAATTTTTGCCATTTTTACATAGGTGAAACCAGCCTGATACACAGCTGACCTCCCGTGTTTCCCGAGAAACAAGGCTTAACCCTCCAATTTTTTTGTCTCAGCCTTCACTCTCCAGCAAGGTCGGGTAAACTCCACGGCGCCATTTTTAGCCGGCAAAAAAACATTTTTTTTCGCCGGCATCGCCACCCGCGGGCTTAGAATTTTTGCCATTTTAGGTGAAAACAGCCTGATCCCGCTGACCCCGTTTCCCGAGAAAAACAAGGCTACCCCTCCAATTTTTTTTGCTCAGCCTCACTTCCATAAGGTCTGGGTTAACTCCACGCGCCATTTTAGGCCGGCAAGAAAACATTTCGTTTTTCTCCGGAATCGACAACCGCGGTCTTAGAATGTTGCCATTTTTAGGCGAAACACCTGATCCCTCTGATCCCCGTTTCCCGAGAAACAATGGCTTAACCCTGCCAATTTTTTGCTCAGCCTCACTTCCAGCAAGGACGGGGTTTAACTCCTACGGCGCCATTTTAATCCGTCAAAAAACATTTCGTTTTTCTCCGGAATCGCCACCCGCGGGCTTAGAATTTTTGCCATTTTTAGGCGAAACCAGCCTATCCCGCTGACCCCATTTTCCCGAGAAACAAGGCTTAACCCTCCAATTTTTTTGCTCATCTCACTTCCAGCAAGGTCGGGGTCTAACTCCACGCGCCATTTTTAGCCGGCAAAAAACTTTTCGTTTTCGCAGAATCGCCCACCCGCGGGCTTAGAATATTTTTGCCATTTTTTAGGCAAAACCAGCCTGATCCCGCTGACCCTGTTTCCCGAGAAACCAAGGCTTAACCCACCCTCCCCTCCAATTTTTTTGCTCCAGCCTCACTTTCCAGCAACCGTCGGGGTTAACTCCCACGGGCGCCATTTTAAGCCGTCAAAAAACATTCGTTTTTCGCCGGAATCGCCACCACCAATTGCATTATGGGATTTCGCGGCGCTTACAAATTTTTGCCATTTTTAGACGGAACCACCTGATCCCACTGACCTCCGTTTCCCTGTACTAAAGTAAGAAAAAAGGCGAGAGGAGAAAAACAAATGAAAAAAATAAAAAAAAAGTGATACAAAAACAAACGAGAAACCAACAAGGCTTACCCCCTCCAATTTTTTTGCTTCAGCTCACTTCCAGCAAGTCGGGGTTACACTCCACGGCGCCATTTTAGCCGGCAAAAACATATTCTTTCGTCTCTCTCCGAAATCGCCATCCCGCGGCTTAGAATTTTATGCCATTTTTAGGCGAAACCAGCCTGATCCCTCTGATCCCGTTTCCCCCGAGACAACCATGGCTTAACCCTCCAATTTTTGCTCAGCCTCACTTCATGCCAGGTCGTGGTTTCAGACTTCCTCACGGCGCCATTTTAGGCCGCCAAAAACATTTCGTTTTCGCCAGAACGCCTACCCCGCGGGGCTTAGAATTTTGCCATTTTTCAAGGCGACAACCAGCCTGATCCCCGCTGACCCTGTTTTCCCGAGAAACCAGGCTTAACCCTCCCAATTTTTTTTGCTCAGCCTCACTTCCAGCAACGTCGTGGTTAACTCCACGGCGCCATTTTTAGCCGGCAAAAAACATTCGTTTTTCGCCGGAACGCCACCCGCGGTGCTTAGAATTTTGGCCATTTTTAGAGTGCAAAACCAGCCCTGATCGCACTGACCCCAGTTTCCCGAGAAACCAAGGCTTAACCCTCGCAATTTTTTTGCTCAGCCCTCCTTCCAGCAAGTGTCGGGGTTAAACTCCACGGCGCATTTTAGGCGCAAAAAAACATTTCGTTTTTCGCCGGAATCACCCACACCGCGGGCCTTAGAATTTTGCCATTTTAGGTAAACCAGCCTGATCCCGCTGACCCCGTTTCCCGAGAAACCAAGGCTAACCCTCCAATTTTTTTGCTCAGCCTCACTTTCCAGGCAAGGTCGGGTAACCTCCACGGCGCCATTCTTAGCCGGCAAAAAAAAATTCTTTTTGCGCCGGAATCGCCCACCCCGGCTTAGAATTATGCCATTTTTAGGCGAAACCAGCCTGATCCCGCTGACCCCGTTTCCCGAGAAACCAAGGCTTAAACCTCCAATTTTTTTGCTCAGCCTCACTTCCAGCAAGGTCGGGGTTAACTCCACGGCGCCATTTTAGCCGGCAAAAAACATTTCGTTTTTCTCCGGAATCGCCACCCGCGGGCTTAGAATTTTTGCCATTTTTAGGTGAAACCAGCCTGATCCCGCTGACCCCGTTTCCCGAGAAACCAAGGCTTAACCCTCCAATTTTTTTGCTCAGCCTCACTTCCAGAAGGTTCGGGCGTTAAGCGTACCACGGCTAGCCACTTAGCCGGCAAAAAACATTTAGTTTTTCGCCGGAAACGCCAACCCCCCTCTGGCTTAGAATTTTTGCCATTTTTAGGCGAAACCAGCCTGATCCCGCTGACCCCGTTTCCCGAGAAACCAAGGCTTAACCCTCCAATTTTTTTGCTCAGCCTCACTTCCAGCAAGGTCGGGGTTAACTCCACGGCGCCATTTTAGCCGGCAAAAAACATTTCGTTTTTCGCTGGAATCGCCACCCGCGGGCTTAGAATTTTTGCCATTTTTAGGCGAAACCAGCCTGATCCCGCTGATCCCGTTTCCCGAGAAACATTGGCTTAACCCACCAATTTTTTTGCTCAGCCTCAATCCAGCAAGGACGGGGTTATCTCCTTGGCGCCATTTTACCCGGCAAAAACATTAGTTTTTCGCCAGCAATCGCCACCCGCGGGCTCGAATTTTTGCAATTTTAAGGTGAAACCACCTGATCCCCTGACCCCGGTTTCCCTAGAACAAGGCCTTAACCCTCCAATTGTTTATTTGCTCCGGCCTCACTTCCAGCAAGGTCGGGGTTAACTCCACGGCGCCATTTTAGGGAGGGCCGGCAAAAAACATTTCGTTTTTCGCCGGATCGCCACCCGCGGCTTAGAATTTTTGCCGATTTTTAGGCGAAACAGCTGATCCCGCTGACCCCGTTTTCCCGACGAAACCAAGGCTTAACCCTCCATTTTTGTTGCTCAGGCCTCCCTCCAGCAAGTGTCTGGAGTTAACTCCACGCGCCACTTTAGCCGGAAAAAAACATTTCGTTTTTTCCGGAATCGCCACCCGCGGGCTTAGAATTTTTTTTGCCATTTTTATGTTAAACCAGCCTGATCCCGCATGACCCCGTTTGCCCGAGAAACCAAGGCTTAACCCTCCAATTTTTTTTGCTCAGCCTCACTTCCATGAAGGTCTGGGTTAACTCCACGGCGCCATTTTAGCCGGCAAAAAAACATTTCGTTTTTCGCCGGAATCGCCACCCGCGGGCTTAGAATTCTTGCCATTTTTTAGCGAAACCAGCCTGATCCCGCTGACCCCATTTCCCAAGAAACCAGGCGGCACTCGAGGGGAGGGGGCGGGTGGGCTATGGAGAGAAAACCCTACCGTAGCAGCCAGTAGGCATAATAAGGCGATTGATGCGAACAGCTAAGGTGAAAGACAAGCGAGGGTATCTGAAGGCTTTCTGTCAAGGGCAGCGACCTAGCCTGAGAGCAGGGAGGCCTGGAAGTTATAGACCATGCTTTCATGGCAGGGTTCACGGTGAAGTCAACATAGATTGGTCCGGTGGCAAGTGCAGCAAGTGGGCCTAGCTAGATGGGCAAGAAGAGGAGACATATGCCATAAAAAACGATAATGATAGCAGAGGATTGTAGCTGCGTCTGTTAACTTGCACGTACACAAATAACAACATTATGACACGCCTCGACAGACACATCACTCCCAGGAGAACGTTTGTTAGAATTCATTATTAGGTGTGTGGAAAAACACACATTGTCGCCGCTATTTTGAGTAGTGTTCCGCCATTGGTTCCCCAAAACACCAGCTAGTCTAACAACATGTGAACCCTAAGTCCCCACACACTTACGTACATGGCTAACCTAGAGGCTCCTACATAGCATACGCCTGATCTCTCAATTGTCCAAGTTCACATGTGGTGTTGTAATAACCCAGATAAACGGAGCAGATTAGTATAACCAGCCAGCCTTACACCAGGTATGTACTTCCATGAAAGACTTCTCTCAATGTTGTGATGTCCTGTGCAATCATTAATAGATAAAGGTTTCGTGAACAAACTAAGGGGTTGTTTTTTTCAGGGTTCCCTTGTAAAATATGAAACATGAACGGTATTTGAAGAGCAACCCCATTTAGTCCTCAAGATATTGCCCCCATCGACTTAAACAAAATCCTTTAACCCTATTACACTTCAAATAACCTTGCCTCCCGATGCCCCGCATATGATGCACCCCTTCCATGTCAATATGGTCTACTTTCACACCCTTACACATCCTCTGGATATTCCCGAGGTAAGAAATATATTTGGGTCCTTACGGGAAGAAGATTCCACCAGAAATTGGGGAATTTTCTTAGAGTCATGGAGTTTTAAAATTAGTACATAAAATTTAAAGCACCTGGGAAGGGAAAGGGGTGTCCACGAAACCTTGAAAATGCTCATATTCACACCCCTACCGTTACAATCTCCCTCTAGCGTCCACAAATGACCGCCACGAATCAACTGACGTTTTGTTTATTTCGGGACTACTATCCTACCCAGAATCGCAAGTTGATGGAGGCCAGATAGGTGCAAAATTTCACAAAAGTTTATCACTAAATAATAAAAATAAACACCCCCCTATGAAACTCTCAAAAATGTTATTCCATTCTCACAACCCGTAGAAATCCAAATAATTACGTCCTGTACACGGATATAACATATCATACAAGTCCGAGTGCTACACATGCACCCCCAATCCTTTCTCAACATACCCCTTTCCCAAACCATACTACAATATAGTATATTTGCATTTCCAAATCAGAACTACAAGACACATATTCACCCATCCCTTAAGTTATGTTTAAACCAACATTCCTCAGGGACGCAAACCTGATCATAAAATCCACGCATATTAGCACCTTTTACTAAACTTATTTGACAACCTCATTCATTTATCCAATAACATGTTATGTGAAAGCACACCCTGGTTTCCTTGCCGAAACCCTCTGCTCCCTCAACCCACCTCCACCAAGTCTCACTTTGCACACAAAAACCCCCCATCACAAATGTATGCATACATACACATCGGTGCTTGGGTTTGGGGTTATTGTAACGCTACTCTCTTGACCTGTTGTATCCTATGCCTTGATGGTAGGCAGGCCAATGGCACCAGGGACGCAGTAGAGAATCGGCAGGCAAGCTTGTAGTTCGGAAGTGTCGGGCCAGAAGGTCAGGCAGGCAGCGAAGGTTCGTTGGACGTAGATGGCGTAAACTAAACTGGTACACGTAAGAGACAAAACGGAGTGACAAAAGTCTTCCTCCGCATAGGTTATGGGTACTCATGGAATTCAGCAAGTCAAGGAAGAGGTGCAGCCGTTAAATATGGTCAGCGGCCGGGGCAACAACACATTACCGGCGCGCTGTCCGCCCTTTAAAGTTTAACAGAGCCGTGTTGTGCGTAAGTCCCTAGGGAGCGGGACGCTGCTGCCTGCCGGCAGAAGGCTGAGACAGAGCAGGAGCGTGGTCAGGTAAGTGACAGTGCCCGAGGGAGCCCCAGGCGCAACGGGGACTGGAGGGACACGAGCGTGCACGTAGCCCGGACCACGGGCTGCGGCGCCGCTCGTGACAATTACTACTAAATTTCTAAGCCCCCTAATGTCGTAAAAAATAAAAAGACATATAAACAAATCATGCCACCCTGCAGAAGAGATATGGTAGATGCTAGTTATAAACTATTTTGTGGTGAATAAATATCTGTCTTGCACGCAGAATTTTTTTTTAAAATGACAAACTTTTTTCCAAATTTTCACTAAATTTTGATATTTTTTTATATCAAATAAATAAGGATTAGATGGACCAAAATTTCTTACTAACGTAAAACACATTGTGTCATAAAAAAGCAATCTCTGAATCACATAGATATGTGAAAGCATTAAAAAGTTATACTCACATAATGTGACACATGTCAGGGGATTTCAAAAATAGGTCTGGTCAGGTAAGGCCAAAACTGTACTGTCTTTAAATGAAGGCCATGTTCACACACGTGCTTTTTCGCAAAACGGAATTGGCAAGCCGGTATTTACTGCCGCAAAACCGTTTCGAATCAGTTACAAATAAGAACTGGCCTTTTAAATTTTAAAACATTAATTTTTAATGTGTAAATACGTGTCCTCGTTCAGACAGACAACATATTTCCCGTTCCGGGTTGGTTTGCCGTGCAATCCGGCCTCAAAAACCAATGGTGCATGTCAATTATTTCCCGACGTATTCACGGCAACTATAATGAAATTGGGGATAGGTGCATCCATCGGGAAATTAGTTTCCAAATTCGTGCACTACTTTAAGTGGCACTTATTTGAAAACGTGGATTTGCAACTGATTTAGCAAAACTGGATTTCGAACGTGAATCATTTTCTGAAAGTCAAGCCATTTGGAACATAGCCTTAGGAGTTAAGTGATTTTTAAAACTTTTCCTCTTTGTCAAACATTCTTTGCATCTTCCTCAGCCAAACACATAGCCTACAGATAATTATCTGCTCACCTATTTGGTATCCAGGTCCATGGCTCACTCAGTCTTTGAGGAAAAAGGCAAAATGCAGACCATAATCTTCCACTAAGTTTGTCCAATCTCCACATATAACTGTGGGATCATAAATCATCAGGAAGACATCAACATTAACGTTCAGCTAACAAACATCTATTGTCAATTCCAACTTCATCATAAAATTTATTTTTTTTTCAATTGTACTGTTATGTTTAAAGGTACAACCCCTGGCAAAAATTGTAGAATTACCACACTTAAAGAATGGTTTGCCAACTTTTATATCAAGTAGCAAGTATAAAGATCATAGATAAGACACATAACAAAAGTTAGAGAATCAGCTTATACAATAATTTATTTATCAAAATAAAATACAGACATAAGTCTAAAAGTAATAATAAGTTTTTAGTTAAAAGGGAAAGTACTTATAATCTTTTCCTAGCTATGAGACTTGGCTAATTTAAAGTAAACAGGACCCTAACAGGAGAGCAGGCTGTTGAAATTATAAAAAGAATTCTAAAACTTTCTCAAGAGGGAAAAGCTGTTAGTGGTGGGAAAATATTGGGTTTGTTCTCTATCAAGAATTTGTTGTGTAAATTCCTGCTGCACGTGTAAATAAAATTAGAAGATTGCAAAAGAAAAGTATACAGGTAGATCAAGGGAAATGTCAGGATAAAAAGTGTCAGGATAAAAATCACTAAGTAATATGCCTAGAAAATAAAAAAGCACAGCATAATGGATGGAAAACTCCGAAAGGATCAAAAAATGGTGCAGAACCTATAAAAGAAAGTCAATGCTCTTAAAGTAATTTAGTGTATGACAAAATTAAACGATGGAAATGCCAAACACTTACATCCAAAGAATATAAGGTTGTAGGGGAGTAAAGAAAAGCAATAATGAGTGTGGCGGATCTGATAAAAGTAATACAATTGTTGCGAAGATCCCCAAGTTTACATTTACATAATGTTTCACAAAGCCAGAATGTTTTGTTATTAAACAAATATTTATTTGTGTCATATTTGTAACTTTTGTGTTTCCATGAATTTAAAAATTGGATGAATATCCTGTCATTGATGATTCCACAATTTTTGCCATAAGGTATGAATGCTTTTATTTTTGTCAATCCCTGATGACTTTTCCAGTTTTGTTTATAACTTAAAAACTGACCTAAAGATCATTATGTACTATCTACAGCTCATATCTATACTTAGTATAACTGGTAGTCAAAACAATAACTTCCCATTAAATGAGTAGTGTTTTTTAAGCCAACTCATACAAAGGGATAAGGACATTCCAATGTGAGTCTGCTTCAGAGTTTCACATCTCTTTGCTCTCTTTCTCCTTTCTCATTGCTCCAAGCTGCCATAAGACTATGGTAAGTCACTTCCTACTCTAGTACAAGAGATTGTTTATTTAAGTTGATGACAAGTTTTTAACCTGTGAGCTCTGTTGCTTTGTGCACTACAGATTACAAACCTCCAGCGCTCATGTCACTGTAACAGAAATAGCTAGGAATAGCAGAGCTGATATGCCAATCACTGCTATTAGAGAATATACCCTTACAAAGACAAAAACATATCAGCAGAACTCTAGAAATGCTAAGTGACAGTCAAGCATGATTAGTATTGAATACGTATTTTAATTTTTTGGATACATAAAAAAAGTAAAGTTCTTAGCACACATTTTTTATCAAAACTGTAAGGCCCAGCCACCAATAACAAGGTGACCTCAGTTCAGATGGAGACCTACACTATACCATGCTCACCTAACTTGGTGCTTTATCAGGCCTCCATAATTTCAGGGCATAAAGATCCAAGTTACAATTATCTGTTGCATATGGATGGCCTCGGCAAGTGAGGCCACTACTTACACCTTTACTGACATCATGACAAAACTGTACGTCATATGTTGATAAGGTTAATGTATGCACCTGGGAATTGCTGCTCAGATATGTTGGGATGCCTGTGATGAATGGCCGAAACCTGGCACCTGTATATTCCCGTTTTAGTTTAAAAAAAATGTAAACAAGGTGCCAAACACCGATTTAACTGATTTAACTGCTATAAATGAATACATGTTTGACTATGCTATTGAAAGCACCTACAAAAAAGGTTTGCTCTCACTTAGGTTGCCTTAGGTTAAATGGGGCTCCATTGATAGTTTTAATGTTAGTGCAGTAGAGCTATCATGGTGCATACAGTTAAATTTTAGTGTTTTGCAGCAGGAACAAAGTGTTAATATGTCCACAAAGGCAATGGCCCTCATTTCCTAAATGGTTGCACCACAAAAGTGTCTTAACATGTGCCAAAAAGTGATGCATTGTTGGTGCTTCATGTTCTAGACACATTTATTAAGACATTTTCTGCATGCTGCTGGACAAGTGGGATTGGCTTACAGAAAAGTGGATGAGACATCATAGAAAGGGGGTGTGGTTACAATGTGACAAACTACACCAGAAACGCACCAAAATTCTAGCATAGAAAGTAAGCCAAAAAAAGACTGGTCTAAAAGATATAAACAAATTATAAACTGTACCAATGTATTAACCCCTACTGTCATTAGTACAATAGTGAGGTACGTCCTAATGCTGGCAAGGGGGCTTATTTTTTTTTATTAAGGCGGGATCGCTGTCTAATTGCCAGGGGCCAATCACACGCTGAATTAATCCCTTAGTACCCTCTCTGTAAGATGGTCATGCGATCTATAAATCAATGAGAATGATCCCACGGCAATGCCATTTCCACACTTCGCTCCTCAGCGCGCACTGGGAAATCGCAGGCTCCCGATCACTTAACATGGCAGCTTGAAGCCTTGTGTATAAATGATTGTGCCCCCCAGTGGTGAAACACCCTAGGGGGACTCAAAGTTAAAGTACAAAAAATGTTTTAAAGTGTAAAAAAAAATTTAAAAATATATAATGTTCAAATCACCCCCCTCCCTTTTTCCTATTTTACAAACAAAAAATAAAATAATAAAAACGAAATCAAATATTTGGGTATCCGCCGCTGCGTTCAAAAAAAGGTATGGATCTGAGTTAAAATATATACATAAGTTTATTCCTGTAAGCTGAACACTGCAGAAGAAACAAATTCCAACTTGTGTTTTTTCTGGTCATTTCACATCCCATATAAATTGGAATAAATGTAATAAAAAAGTTGCATGTATTCCAAACTGGTACCAATAAAAAGTATCAATTCAGCCCGTAAAAAAATTGCCCCCGCTTCACTCAAGCTGTTAGAAGGTTAGTACGAAGAAGAAGATATTGGTTTCATAAAAAATGGACGACACAGCGCAAATTTTCCGAGAAAATAGAAAATGTTTTGACAAATGTTTGTTTTAACAGGTACCAAAACATAATGGAAACCCTAAATGTTTGGTAATTGCGTGGAGTGCACTATGCAACCTTTAGAATTAACAGATAACACATCGATTTTAAACCAAAATTGAATGTCATAAAACCCTAAAACACGACACCCGCAAACAATGGGCGCACAGAAATGTTTTTTTCACAGTTTTGCCCCACTTAGAATTTTTTTGGCTAGTTCCCATTATATTCTATGGTTAACATATAGAACATCAAGTAGAAAGTAACACATCCTGTCCGGACAAAATAAAAGCCCTCATATGTCAGATGTAGAGTGAAATAGGGAAAAAAGTTATGCATGGGCTGCTGGGAAGAAGTTCGGGGAGGGAAAAGAACGAACATGAAGAAAAAATAGGACTCTCTCGGCGTATAAGGGTGTCTTAAAGTCTAGCATAAGCCACTGTTATAAGAATCTGTGCATTTTAAAAAAAGACAGCCTGTGTAAGTATAAACGCTGTCAAACTTTTAGAAAACCAATTTATAATGAGGGCCGCTGTCTTAAAATCATTACTTTAAAGGAATTCCAAACAATAAAAATTGTGCATTTATAGGCTGATAATAAAACTAATTCATGTTAATTATGGGAATAGAAAATAATCTATTGCAAACTTAAATATACATATACAAGTAATCAAGAATGGTATTATTAATGAAGGCAGCCATATGGACATTTAAACACCTGAACTTTTCTTCATCCTCCAACAAATATTTTATCACTTGTCAGGTTTCTGGAAATATTTTACTAATGCATATTATTTTGCATTGTAGATTCTTAAGGGAATTATAACATATTTAGCATCTGTGACTTACTGTGTAAAAGAATCCATTAGTATCTACTTATGAGTCTAGTGTTTAATTTTAAAAATGAATTCTACATTTATTAATATATATTTTTTATCTAAGCTTTATCCTTTCCGATGCTCTCATAAAGAGCTCCAAATAGTAAAATTTCTCATATATGCGACTAGACATCTATTCATATAGGTTCCATTGACATGCAGGAAACAATGGAAGTTTTTTTTAAGATCCTACAAATGTATTAATACCAAAGCAGCCCAAACATTTCAGATGAAAGTCAGCTGGACCCACTGTTTTCTATGGAACCAGCCAACTATCTAATGTTTATTGGGCCCTATCTACTCTTCTAATCACATCAAATTCAAAATCCCAATTAAAACATAACTTTTAATAGAAATATATCTTAAAAAATGCAAAAAACATATGTCCTCACTAATCAGAATAATATCCCTCAGATAAGAATCTGGCTCACCATGGGAAAATAACAAAAGAGAATGAATGTTAAATAACTCACGATTAGATGCTCTTCGCTGGTATATGGTGCATTCTCGCCACAATATTAGCAGGATTAGATGCCCTTCATTGATATATGGCGCATTCTCACCACAATATTGGCACCTATAGATAGCAATAAAAAAAGGGCGGCTCCGATATAACTAATCCCTAAAGTAAAGCCTATTCTAGAACCACAGGACAGATTACTGTCCTAAAAAAGCCCGACACGTTTCCCCATTATTTGATATCAAGGGTACCTCAGGGGACAATAGAGTATCTTACCAATTAAACCATACCAAAAAGGTACCCGAAAAAAAGATGATAACTGATAGTAAATCGGTGTACCCACAAGACGGTCCGGCCACTACTCTTCCTCAGATGCAAGATGTTAGTAGGAAGAAGGATTTGGCATGTTAGACTTCAATGTTTACAATACTTTGGTAATATGGGAGAAAAGCCATGCCATTTATGTCTAGAAGCAGCTTATTTTGCTCTGTCTATTAACCCCTAACCAACACAGGAAGTACCGATATGTGCTGGTGTCAGCAAGGATCTCTGTAGCGGGATTACTGAGTAATCCACTACATAGAAGGTTGGTGTCAACTGCTAATTGCAGCTGACATCACCGGTACCAGCAGGGAATGGAGCCGATTCCATTCCCTGCTGTTTAATCCTATAGACACCGTGGTAAAAAAAAAAAAAAAAAAAAAAATAATAAAGAATTACTCATTATATTTATCGGCGTGTCCGTAAAAATTGCATGTTTTGGGTCATTTTATGTCCCTTAAAAATATATATGAATGTTGCAGGACAATGTGCAAGCCATCACATCCCATAGTGTTCAAATACTCTATGGTGACTATAGTACAATTATAAGAAAAAGCTAAAAAAAAAATTATGGCTCAAAACAACCAAAACAACCCTCTTTTGTCACTTTTACAAATATTTTTTTGAACAGTTGCACATAATTGGTATAACCGCTTCCATAAAAGTCTGATTTAAATATAGCATTTTTTATTTTGTGCGGTAAATATTGAACAAAAAAAAGTTCCTGATGCCAAAATTTCAGTTTTTTGGTCATTTCATGTCCTCAAAAAATTGGAGTAAAAAGTAATCAAAAAGTTGCATCTGTCCCATAATGATACTATAAAAAGTAGACTTCAGTCTATAAACAATGCACCATTATTCAGGTCCATAGATTGAAGTACAAAAAAGGTATGGGTCACAGAAAATGGCCCTTCGTGAAAATGTAAGAAATAAAAAATGTTCTAAATATTTTTTATGGTACTAAAACATGATGAAAACACAGCATATTTGGTATTGCCGGAATCACATCAGCTTAAAGAATAACATATAATTTATACCAAAGAGTAGAAACAAAACCCTCAGAAACATAGTACTAGTACGTTTTTTCCACATTTTACTCCACTTAGAATTTTTTTGCGGTTTCCCAGTACTTTTTATGTTAAGGTCAGTGACACCATTTAAAAGAACACCTTTTTCCACAAAATAAAATTCCTCATGTCTATGTAGATGGAAAAATTGTGGCTCTTTGAAGGCGGGGAGGAAAAAAAAGGAGGAAGAGCCATATAATTATGACAGGAAAAGATTAACTGGGCAGATTCCCGGTAGACGGCCAGGTTCCAGGCCAGCTCAAACTGGTCCTTTCCTCAAGATGCACATGCAATAATCAGAGGGTTGTATGAAGTGTAAGGGAACTACCTATACTGGGCTCTTTTCATACCTACCTACCTACTGGGGGACAATTTACCTACCTAATGGGGGGCCTATATACCTTCCTTCATAAAAGGGGATCTGTTCACCCACCTACCTAATGTAGGGCCTATATATCTACCTAAGTACATAATGGGCAGTTAATATACCAACCTGCCTATTTGAGAACTACCTATTTAAAATTGATCCACTTATCTGCCTACTAATTTAGTTGTGTGCCTACTTACTAAAGTGGGACACAAACTAAACTTGGTGCACAAAAAGGAGCCTCATAGTAATTTCAGTGTACTTCTACTATTTTTACTATTTGCTACACATTATTAAAATTTGGGGTGCTATAGATGGGGAGTTTGTACAGAAGTGGGGCTGTGGAAATGCTGAAAAAGTGATGAATCTGAGATATTTGTGTGATAAATTATGCAGAGCTGAGTTATTGCCGTCATGGTGGCCTGCACCGGATGGAGAAGAAAAGGGAAGGAAAATAACTCCCATCAGAGAAGATGTTACCTGTGAGTCACTGGATGTGAGTTTTTGCTTTGCTTTTATGTCGGATCATGGCTGTTTTACTGTGTTTTTACTTATCAGGATGCTCATGAAACTCCTGGCTTAGAAAGGAGAAGTGACTTGCTTGGTAACTCTCCTCCCATTTCAATGGAAGTTCCGAGTACAGCTGAATGCAACTGCTCAGCCGTACTTTGAACTCCCATTGAAAAGAATAGAGAGTGTGTGCACAAACGCAATTATTTTTCTGTTCTAAGCCAGGGAGCATAAATGGCATATCCTATTGATATGCCATCAATGTGTGAGATTATAAAAAAAATCCTTTAAGAATTTTGCTTAGCTTTAGGCATGGTTTTGCCAACATGCAAACAGACTAGCTGGCTGTAATTCAGCTGGTGATAGGAGCTTAGCTCATGAAAAACAAATGCAATTCTACATGGTTTAGGATCTGACTGATAAAAAAAAGTAACATGGATTGGAAAAAAACAAGTGAAAGAAAAGAACACTATGATAAAAGTTGGCAGTCTCAATTGTTTTTATGCTTCCTCTACGTTTGGTCACACTAATTATCCTTACATGGTATGATATGTCAGATCTAACAAATTCATGAATATTGATATTGAATAGTTTTACTTTCAGCAAAAAGGAAAGAAAAGTTCTACTTCTACAAGAAACACAAAATCTAGCAATACATTTTTTAGCGATTAATATGCCACTGGGAGATGTTCTGAGCTCAAGGCATGATTGAAGTATTTCATATTTGCAAACTTTGTTGCTAATTAACTTCATTCTAATGTGTCTTTGGCAGATTCGGCATTCCTTAACTTGCATATATACTTTATTAGCAATCCACTTTTGTAAAAGAAGGCTTCATCTACACAACAGTGATTTACTATTGGGGTGGTGACATCATAGGCAAGCCGGAAGTGACATGTCGAATTAAGTATATTTTTTTTAATGTATCGATAAAGATTGTTAATATATTTTTTATAAAAAATAAACTTTTTTTGTGTCATTATATTACTTCATTGGTATAAAATTTATAATGACATAATGACTATTGTATGATTTTGAACTTTTAATGAATTGGTGTTATAACCCAGAAGTCTTGGTTGGACTTCCAAGTTGCCAGAGAAGCCACTGGCAGCCCGCAAATGCCGATGAAGACAATTGTTATTGACAGCGGGGATCTAAGGGCTTAAATGGTTGCAACCAGAGCAAGCTCCACTCATGCCCAACAGCGCATGTGCCCAGCTCTAATATACAGCTGGTTCCATACAACGATTGTACAGGCTTTGCTTGTGAACAAGCACAATCTTTATGATGTACCCATACGTCAATTTGAGGAAGTCTCTTCCCGACCTTGACATATGGGTACATCATATGTCAGTAAGGGATTAATATAGTTTAGTCACATCTCACATTTTTGTAGCTGGGGATATACTGTACATAATAGCCCAAATGTTTAACTGGAGGTTGTCAGGTTAATGCAACCTGCATGCTGTGGTCCAGGACAGGGATAGTCAATGTCCAGTTCAACTAAAATGGTGGTTCAAAGACTCCTTTTTCCGGGACTATTTAATCTGTGGGTCAGACAGGTTTAATGGTCATACTGCGATCCAGGACAAGTATAGTCAATGTCCAATTCAACTAAAATGGTGGTTGAAAGACTCCTTTCTCCGGCACTTTTTAATCTGTGGGTCATGCAGGTTTGAGGAACATGCTGTGGTACAGGACAGGAATAGTCAATGTCCAGTTCTAGTAAAAAGATGGTTCAAATAATACTGCCTTCTGGCACTTTTTAATCTGTGGGTCATGCAGGTTTGAGGGTTATGCTGCGGTACAGGACAGGTATAGTCAATGACCAGTCCAACTAAAATGGTGGTTGAAAGACTCCTTTTTCCGGCACTCTTTAATCTGTGGGTCAGACAGGTTTAATGGTCATACTGCGATCCAGGACAAGTATAGTCTATGTCCAGTTCAACTAAAATGGTGGTTGAAAGACTCCTTTCTCCGGCACTTTTTAATCTGTGGGTCATGCAGGTTTGAGGGTCATGCTGTGGTACAGGACAGGAATAGTCAATGTCCAGTTCTAGTAAAAAGATGGTTCAAATAATACTGCCTTCTGGCACTTTTTAATTTGTGGGTCATGCAGGTTTAAGGGTCATGCTGTGGTCCAAGTCAGGAATAGTGAATAGTCTGTCAGTTTTTTTCTGTGACTCTTGTTGCCTAATTGTCTTGCCCCGGGGCGTCGCTAGGCTGTTTTATTCGGGGCTCGGGCCCCGAATAAAACTCCCTGTGCCCCGAGTCTCCCGGGCTCCAGGCCGCTGCCGTGGGCTTGGAGCACTGACTGGCTCTTCAGCTGCATGTGCGTCCAGCGGACGCACATGCAGCTGCGGGCTTCTGCGGAGCAGAGAGCGAACGCTCCCTGCTCCGCAGATAGTGTCGGACCTGCTCTGGGTCCGACACTGCGGGGCCGCCGGGTCCTCACCGTGCTGAGGACCCGCCGCGGCCCCGTGCGCCTCAGCCGGCAGCATCGCGATGATGTGATGTCATCGCGACGCTGCCGCTCCTCGGGCGCACAGCTCGTCATAGGCCGTGCGCCCGTGGAGCTGCCGGAGGAGCGCGCGGCCGGGAAAGAAGAGGACAGTGCGCGCTCGCCGGGGATGCTAAGGTGAGTATGAATGTTGTTATTTTTAAAGCGTTTACCTGCATCAGTGCCCCCATATACTGCCTGTGCCCCT
Source organism: Phyllomedusa bahiana (assembly GCA_025379985.1). NCBI lineage: Eukaryota > Metazoa > Chordata > Amphibia > Anura > Hylidae > Phyllomedusa > Phyllomedusa bahiana. The sequence goes on along the minus strand of JAODAL010030377.1, from coordinate 20,441 downwards.
ATAATGCCTGCCTGTGGCCCACATATCCCTGCCTGTGGCCCCCATATACTGCCTGTGCCCCTATAATGCCTGCCTGTGGCCCCCATATCCCTGCCTGTGGCCCCCATATTACTGCCTGTGGCCCCCATATCCCTGCCTGTGGCCCCCATATTACTGCCTGTGGCCCCCATTACTGCCTGTGCCCCATATCCCTGCCTGTGCCCCTATAATGCCTGCCTGTGGCCCCCATATGCTGCCTGTGCCCCCCATATCCCTGCCTGTGGCCCCCATATCCCTGCCTGTGGCCCCCATATGCTGCCTGTGCCCCTATAATGCCTGACTGTGGCCCCCCATATACTGCCTGTGGCCCCATATCCCTGCCTGTGGCCCCCATATGCTGCCTGTGGCCCCATATACTGCCTCAGTGCCCCTATATTCTGCCTCAGTGCCCCTATATACCTTCTTGTGGCCCCTATATACTGCCTCAGTGCCCCCATATACTGCCTGTGACCCCATATACTGCCTCAGTGCCCCCATATGCTGCCTCAGTGCCCCCATATACTGCCTGTGCCCCCCTATATACTGCCTGTGGCCCCTATATACTGCCTGTGGCCCCATATACCTGCCTGTGGCCCATATACTGCTTCAGTGCCCCTATATACCTAACTGAGGGGACTTCTATACCTATAATTAAGGAGTTGCTGGAAATGTGAGGATTCTAAGATATTTGTGTCCAAATCCTCAGGGACGAGTATTGGCCGGGAGCAATCAGCATGAAGGTGTGAACCAGATGGAGAAGAGAAGGGAAGGTGAACGACGCTGATCAGAAAAGACGTCTCCGGTGAGTTACTAAATGTAACAGCAGGGTAATCACTTATACACTCACCGGCCACTTTATTAGGTACACCTGTCCAACTGCTCGTTAACACTTAATTTCTAATCAGCCAATCACATGGCGGCAACTCAGTGCATTTAGGCATGTAGACATGGTCAAGACAATCTCCTGCAGTTCAAACCGAGCATCAGTATGGGGAAGAAAGGTGATTTGAGTGCCTTTGAACGTGGCATGGTTGTTGGTGCCAGAAGGGCTGGTCTGAGTATTCCAGAAACTGCTGATCTCCTGGGATTTTCACGCACAACCATCTCTAGGGTTTACAGAGAATGGTCCGAAAAAGAAAAAACATCTAGTGAGCGGCAGTCCTGTGGGCGGAAATGCCTTGTTGATGCCAGAGGTCAAAGGAGAATGGACAGACTGGTTCGAGCTGATAGAAAGGCAAAGTGACTCAAATAGCCACCCGTTACAACCAAGGTAGGCAGAAGAGCATCCCTGAACGCACAGTACGGCGAACTTTGAGGCAGATGGGCTACAGCAGCAGAAGACCACACCGGGTGCCACTCCTTTCAGCTAAGAACAGGAAACTGAGGCTCCAATTTGCCCAAGCTCATCGAAATTGGACAGTAGAAGATTGGAAAAACGTTGCCTGGTCTGATGAGTCTCGATTTCTGCTGCGACATTCGGATGGTAGGGTCAGAATTTGGCGTCAACAACATGAAGCATGGATCCATCCTGCCTTGTATCAAACTGTTCAGGCTGGTGGTGGTGGTGTCATGGTGTGGGGATATTTTCTTGGCACTCTTTGGGCCCCTTTGTACCAATTGAGCATCGTTGCAACACCTTGTGGAATCTATTCCACGAAGAATTGAGGCAGTTCTGAAGGCAAAAGGGGGTCCAACCCGTTACTAGCATGGTGTACCTAATAAAGTGGCCGGTGAGTGTATGTCTGCAGAGCGTCTACATACAACTAGTATCTACCACTATCTGGTTACTGTATGGCGGTGGTATATGTAATCAGAGCCTGTGTACAGCTGATAGTCACATGTGGGGTCTGGCAGGATTATTTGATCCTTATGTAGTAATAGTTTTGGGTCTTGGTTTTGTAGGAGGGTTTTAGTAACAATCACTTGTCTGGTAGATTTGCTCCATGTATCGGTGTATGTTTTGGTGACTGTTTAGGGGTATTGTCATATGAAGGTGAGAAGTTCTGAAAAAGTAAATTTGTCATTGGTGATTTTTACTGTACAGTGACTGCTGAGGAGATGGACGGGATCTGTGTGGAATGTGCAGAAAATTAGTGACAGGAACACAAGTTTTTTACTGTAAAAAAAACATCCACAGTTCACAATGAGGCATGAAAAATGTCGTGTGAACCCAGCCCTACCCAGAAAAACACAAAGGGCCCGAGCCCCGGATGTTTTAGGACCCTAGCAACGCCCCTGGTCTTGCCTAAGATGTAGCATGTACCCAGTTTACTGTTGTGGATGTTAATTCCAGCTTCTCCAGCCCTGTTTGGGTGTAAGAATGAAGGGGTTGTTCCTCTCCCATAGACTTTAATGGTCATCGGCGATAATCTGTTATCGACTATCGGATATCGTCATGATAATTGCCGATATCGACTATCGAATCGCTAATGATAGTTGACACAATCGCTCATCACCAGACATGACCAGACTTAAAGGGGTTTTCCAAGTTTTTTAAAAACCTCCCAACCAAGATTGAACGTCGCAAAAACAAAACACCCACAAACATGGCGCAATTAAAAAAAAAATCACATGTTGCAAGACTTAGATTTTTTTTTTTTTTGCAGTTTCCCAGTATATTCTGTGGTAATATGAATAACATCATTAGAAAGTAAATCTTGTCCCGCAAAATAAAATCCCTCTTATGTCTACGTAGGTAGAAAAATAAAAAAGTTATGGCTCTGAGAAGGAGGAGCGGGAAAAACGAGCTTGACAAATAAAGGCTCTGTCAGTAAGGGGTAAGCCACATCATTGTCTTTATTTTATCACAATAACTTTGACTGTAACGTCACAGCTTTCCTAGTTGTCAGCTCTTATCTCTAGACGAAGACCAATAAAAAGCATTGAAAAACCAGAGATAGAATTCTGTGTTCAGTCTTTCTACATCTGTATATTTCAGTGAAATAAGTTGCAGAACCTCTTCAGTTACCAAGAAGCTAAAATTATTCATATAACTTCAATAAATGATCAGGGTCCTTGGCATCACAAGTTAATGGACGTTATCAATCTTCTGGTTCTTTTCTTGTTTTTATGCGTTTTTTGCCAAATTGCAGTAAATGCCAAGACATGACTAATCTAAGGGGGCTTTCACACAGCGCAGTTTTGGTGCAGTTTTAACTGTGCTACAATTAAACTGCCTTTTTAACCAGCAAGCTTCTTTCAGTTGTCTAAATTGTTCAGAAAGGTGTTTCAAGTAAGTAATCAATGACTGTGTTTGAAGCCTTGTGGATTACAAACACACTAACTGATTAATCACTTTCCAAGCAGCTTAGGTAAGTGAAAAAAGCTGGATTGCAATAAAGGAAATTTAACTGGAGCGCAGTTAAAACCGCACCAAAACTGTGCTGTGTGAAAGCACCCTAAATGAACAGACCACAACAATCAGCTGTTGTGTTTCATATTCTTGTTTCTCTTTCAATACATAAGAATTTTAGTGGCCCTTGATAATCCTAAAACTTACTATCACCTATATGTAAATGTCTGTGATGGAAAAGTGACACAATAATACAACTTATTTTATGTATTTTTAGTGATATTTTTTCTGTTCTCTTGGTTTTTATAACAAATCATGTGTTTCATAGATCATATGATTTAATGATTTCTCTTTGAATCACATGAGTTAAAATATTACAAAACACTACAAAATGCAGCAAAATATACAACACACATACAGTATATAACCAGTAGAATTCTCTAGGAGAAAACTAGCACAAGCTGACTCAAAAAATGCCATACCTAAAGCATGCAGGGCTAGGATAAGGCGAGGAGGGAAAAACGAGCATGACAAATAAAAAGCTCCGTCAGGTACGGGTTAAGCAACATCCTTGTCTTTATTTTATCACAATAACTTTGACTGTAACATCACAGCTTTCCTAGTTGTCGGCTCTTATCTCTAGATAAAGGCAAATAAAAAGCAGTAAAAAACTAGAGATAGAATTCTGTGTTTAGTCTCTCTACATCTGTATATTTTCTGTGAAATAAGTTGCAGAACCTCTTTAGTTACTAAAAAGCTAAAATTATTCATATATATTCAATAAATGATGAGGGTCCCTGACAAAACAAGTTAATGGAAATGATTAGAGATGGGCAAATTTCTCAAAAATTCGATTCGGTGTCTTCGCCAAATTTTCTGACAAAATTAGTTTCGGTCCGAATTGCTTCGGGACGATTCGCGTTAAAAAACAGCTATTTCCAGGCTGCACAGAGCCTGTAGGGTGCTGTAGAATATTGTGACATTCTTAAATAGGCAGAAGGAGCTTGGTTTGGTCTTCATACAATGTTGTGTTTTAGTATGACACGCATATGACTGCCGCCGCTCTTAGAATCGCTTCACTATAAAATTCCCTGGGCACTTAAGAGGGCAAAACTGACCAAAAAAACTGAAGCAGGAATGTAGCCTGATGAAGTCATGGCAGCAACAGCTGGAAAAAAACAAGCTGAGGGCTCAGGTGGCAACATCAGTGACAGAGTGTGGAGGTGACGGCGGCAGCCACAGCAGCATGAGGTCAGAGTGGCACAATGACATTCTGGAGGTGGCAAAAACAGGAGTAGGCCACAGAGTGGCACAATGACACAGTGTGGAGGGCACGGCAGTAGCCACAGCAACAGCATGAGGTTAGACAGTGGCACAATGACCGAGTGTGTAGGTCACGGCAGCAGCCACAGCAGCAGCATGAGGTCAGACAGTGGCACAATGACAGAGAGTGGAGGTCACGGCAGCAGCCACAGCAGCAGCATGAGGTCAGGCAGTGGCACAATGACATTCTGGAGGTGGCAAAACAGTAGTAGGCCACAGAGTGGCACAATGACAGAGAGTGGAGGTGATGGCAGCAGCAGCATGAGGTCAGAGAGTGGCACAATGACACAGTGTGTAGGTCACGGCAGCAGCCACAGCAGCAGCATGAGGTCAGACAGTGGCACAATGACATTCTGGAGGTGGCAAAAACAGGAGTAGGCCACAGAGTGGCACAATGACACAGTGTGGAGGGCACAGCAGCAGCCACAGCAGCAGCATGAGGTCAGGCAGTGGCACAATGACATTCTGGAGGTGGCAAAACAGTAGTAGGCCACAGAGTGGCACAATGAGAGAGAGTGGCGGTGACGGCAGGAGCAACAGCATGAGGTCAGAGAGTGGCACAGTGACAGTGTCATGATCATGCCAGAAAGAACCCCAGCTTTGAGTTCTTATCGCCGGCATGGCGTTGCAGAGTAGCCGTGTTTTGAACATATGTTAATTTTTGTTTATACTAGTGTGCAACTGGGTTTTCTTCATGCTATGCTGATTGATCCTGACCGACGCCAGGGCCAGGAATCGTCCAGCCACTCCACGGGTTAACCTGGGCCTCCTTGTCCATGGGTGATGACAGCTCTACTTCCTATCTCGGTCTTTCCGTTTCTTCCTCTATTGCCTTTGTCCTTAGGTTCTCCTGGAGGTATTTAAGGGTTCTTCTGTCTTTTCTCCTTGCTGTTATACTGGTCTGTTTTCTGCCTTAACTCGCCCTACTTTATTTGTGCATCCTGGTTAATCTTACTCTGCTTGTTTCACGTTTATTCTCATGCCTTATGACTTTGTACCGCAGTTTCACGATGTTACCGACTTGATTGTATTGACCTTCCTTATTGTGTTTGTTTGTTTGTCTGCGTATTGTGTTTTCACGTTATTCAGTGTAGTGCTCAGTCTTTGGTTGGGGCAAACCTATTAAGGAGTCGGCACCCTAAGGCAGGGCAGGGGTTGGATCAGTGTCAGGGCATCAACGCTGTCTGTGTTGTTCGTGTTGGCCATGAGGAATTCCCTTAACAGACACGGGTGGTGTTGTGACCGCTGCAGCAACAAAAAGCAGCAGCAGGACGAATGTGGTCATAGTGTGGACAATGACAGAGTGTGGAGGTGGGTGAATACTCAGGTCCCTGGAATAAGATAATGGGGTAGCAGATGGAGAAATGTCCCTCAGATGTGTCGGTGTGGCATCGGCGAGGTGGCCTGCATTCAGAATAGTGGCTGAGGAGGTAGTATTGGAACCCGGACTCTTTTCTCTCAGTTTGGGTGAGGCGTCATGGCTGATGTTGTCTGAAGCCTAAGGCATTGAGGAGTGGAAATCTGGATGATCCACGCTTGATTCATCTTGTACAAAAGGTCAGTGTTACATAATTTTCCGTGGCAAGCGGGTTTCCTTGGGGTAACGTTGGCCCCCCGCCTCACTTGAACACCGCTCTGATGCCACACTAAAGGCCGCGCAGGACAGCTTCTCATGCAAACCTGCATCGTTGCGGCCAACACATCAGTTGGTGCCCAAGTTAGGTTTTTTTTTTTTTTTTTTTTCCAGAGGTTACTTATAACTGGGGCGGGCAGAGTGCGTGTTACAAGTAGGCCGACCAACTGTTGGGGTCCAGGGACTGCTCCTGGTCCTGATGTGCTGGCGGTGCCTCCTCACTTGGCAGGTGAAGAAGCTGCTCATCGTGACTCCAGACTTAGGTTGCTGCTGATGGAGCTAGGTACTGCCCTACCCCCACCTTCCCCCAGCTGCCGTGGCTGTAGTACGTAGTGCTGAGGAAACACCGGGGTCAGACCGTCAAGAGGAGGGACGATGCCCACGGTAGGCCTGCAGCCAACTGACTACGGAGGATTTCTCTTTAGATATGAAGTTTGTCCTCACTCTCAGCAGTGGGAGAAAAAGGCTCCCTTTTGGACAGGTTTAGAGAGCGGTCCAATAGGGTGGGCAGCCAGATGTCATCACCTCTGCCGGATAGTGACTATTGGCTCGTCACTTGCCAGGCAAATCAGCATGCTGCGGGCCATCTGCACAAGTGTCTCGAGGGCTCCCTGCCTCCATCTCCTCTGTATAATGCCACGGTGCATTGCGGGTCATTATGCTTGTCTTCATCATCTCCCTCTACCTCCCAGCTGCACCTTGGCTCCTCCTCTATTGTCTCCTGGGTAGAAAATACTCTCAATTTCACAGAACAATTGCTTCTGTTCCAATGTCCTCCTCCTCCTCGCGTTCAGGCCCCACCGGCCTCATGTGGCCGTGGAGATGTAGTCGCCAGTCTCCATGTCCCATGCACTGACAGATTTTCTCAGCATCTGTTCCAGGACATGAAGCGGTGGATGAGGTTATTCATCCCGGAGTCCTGGTGGACTGACAAAATAACGTTGCTCTCCTCGAACGGTTCAGCCAAATGGCAGGTGTCAAGCATGAGCTGCCAAATGGCTGACATCAAAGATTACAAAGGGGAGTACTCCTGTCCGTCTGGATCATCAAAAAATCGTTTAATGGACCTTTTCTCTGTTCTTACAGTCGGTTCCAACATTGTTGAAGGCTGGAATTCAAAGGGTGGAAAACACTGAATATCAGGGTGTGTTGGGGGAGGCAGTTCTATGCTTGCAAATTGGGGGGTGTTCCTGGCTTTGTAGGAATGGATGAAGTGCATGCACAGTTTCCGGCCATTTTCAGAATCTTCTGGAGACGGTGGAAGGACCTTCAGGAACCTTTTCATAACCAGATTGAAACACATGCGCCATCGCAGGGAGCATGGACCATCCCTCCTCGGTTCGCAGCGCGGGAACACCCATGTTACTCCCATTGTAAGTCACATGGTTACGATTTGCAGTTGGTGCGGAGGGAAAGCCCACACATCGGCTTTCTTGCCTGCATGACGCGGAGAGTTCTTCCCCTAGTGTGACTTCGCTTCGGCGAGGCAAGCCAGGTGAGAACTGCGTGACACGCTGTGCCCTACACATGTGGTGCAATGATGGGAGCCAGTACTTGTGGAGGCTGATGAGATGGTGGTGGTGGTTGGAGGAGGAGGAGGAGGCGGACCTTGGCATATCAGGAGCCGTCAGTTTGTACAACCGTGGAGGGAGAAAGCGCCCACGTCTCCGTGTCCAAGTTGTTGGCTGTGCCTGGGCAGAAGCACATTTCTCCTAGTGGGCGTAAAGGACAAGTACTTGCCCTGACCGTAGTTACAGCTCCAGACGTGCCGCGCTGACGTGCGTGCACTTGGAACAATACCGATAAGCTCAAGACTGGCCCTCCTTCTGTTTACATATTTATGATGTGCTGGTACTGCCTTTTTTGGAAAGAAATTTCCGGCTTGGAACTCTCCATCTCGGCTCGGAACAAGCCATTAGTTCTCTGAACGGTGTGCTGAGTCCACTATTGGAAAGGGAGGGACTACAGTACCATCAACTTGGTCTGGTCGGCGATGGTCAGCTTCTGACCTTTGGGATGGCTGGACGCATACTGTTGTCTATTTGCAATCGCCTCGCTTGATCGACCGTTGGCGACGGATGAGTAGCGCGGAGCAAGGAGCATCTGGACCAGGGAGATGATGTCAAAGAGAAACAGCTCCCATACCTTATGCAGAGGTGATGGAGCTTGACTGGCTGCAATGGCATGCGTGTCACTGGGTGCTGCGGCTGCTGTTGCTGCTGGCGGCAGGGATGGACCAACACATTCTGGAACCACGTTTCTTACCAAGGCTCCGGATGGTGATGCTGCATGTGTTGAAGCAAGGGTACAGTCGGTTGCCAACGTTAGCTCACTGGACACGCTTCCTTTCTGACCACAGATTCTTACAATATACCCATTTTCGGCTCCTCGGTGTCTAGCAAAGAACTGCCACAACGCCGAGTATATGATTTTAACGACAACGCTCCGCACTGAGTGACTACTGCCGCCGCTGCCCACTGAGCCCCATGTGCCGCTACTTTATTGGACCTGCGAAGCGGGTTTTCTACCCCGTGGCTGACCTTGGCTCCGACCTCACACTGCTGCTACACCTGCTGAATCACGGCCACACAACCAAATGCTGGATGCGTTCGCTGCTGGACGCGCAGTGACGGCCCCTCCTCTCTGACTATGATGAAGCCCTTGCTTACCCGACTCCATGTGCGGGTCAGCTACATCATCATTATTTGTGTTTTTTCGGCACTGCTGTCCTTATCAACGGTCTTGGTAATGAAGGACAGAGGCAGACCCCTCACAACCATGACCTCCATGCCATTCTACAAATTATAATACTTTGCCGCCTACTGCAAGATGCAGGGGATATTGGCCCATTTCTTCCACTGCCAAGTAGCTGCTGAATGGCCCTACTCAAATAGTTCATCCTCGCTATATAGTGGCGGCTTGAGGACCAGACACACATAGTAGATTTCTGGTTTGAGGGAACCGGATGGGACACGAAGGGGTGTTGAGGATAGTGAGGCTTCTGGACCCGCTCCGGGCCATGCCAACTAAGGGTTGTGTCTGACGTTCCCACACCGACTCTTGGCTGGGGTTGTCGATGTTCATCTGGGAGAAGTGGATGAACTAAGTCAACCAATCAAGAACCTTTGGGTTGCTGAACAACCACACGGCCGCTAGATGACAGCGGCAGTTGTAGCACTCACCCGAGTGACCCCCTGCGTGCGGGATTCCCCTTGCTGTGCTGCGACCGGTCTGCTTCCAGGAATGTTTGTGCCACTTGCCACTATGAGGTGAGAGCCTGCCACCTCTCTGTCTGGGACATACGGTTTGTTCTAAAATGTACAGGACACTGTTTGATGAAGATAGCTGTTATGATAAGATTCACACCCTGTATTTGTCTCTAAAATGACACCCACTAACAAAAGCTTGGTAACCTGGATATAAGTTGCGCTCTCAAATGGGCAGGAAAAATTTAACTTGTATGGACGTTTAAAATACACTGTGTATTTTACTGAATTATAAAAGCACAAACAGATTAATTAACCTTAGTGAATATGAATATGCTACAGGCAAAAATGTCCTTTTGTTGGCGGTGTAAAAAGAACTTTTCTTTTAGTAGTACAAAATGCAGAAATAAATATAATTAGTTAAACCTTGGATGTATATTGCACAAAAGAAATATGCTGCCAACAATTACCAGCTTTGTAGCGTGTAAAATGGCGTGTATTTTACGGTACACATCACAGATAAACTTGTAATTAACTTCGGGTTATGGAATTATTGCTGCAAGGTTCAAAATGTCTTTTTGGTGGTGAAAAAGAACGTTTTCTTTTATAAGTATAACTGCAGAAAATATTTAGTTAACCCTTGGATGTAAATTGTGCAAAAGAAAATCTGCTGCACAACAATCACCAGCTTTGTAGCGTCGTTAAAAAAGGCGTTGCATTTGTTACGGAACACACCAACAAAAAAAACTCGTAATTAACCTTCGGAATATGAATTATACTTCAGCCAAATGTCTTCTTTGGCGAGTGAAAAGGACATTTTTTTACTAAGTACAACATGCAGAAAATACTTTAGTTAACCCTTGGATGTAAATTGCGCAAATGAAAATGTGCTGCAACAATTTCCAGCTTTGTAGCGTGTTAAAACGGCGGTTATTTACGGAAAAACACACAATACAGAAATAACTTGTATTTAACCTTCGGATATGATTTATGTACTGGCAAAATTTCTTCTTGGCGGGTGAAAAAAAAAAGAACGTTTATTTTTAATGAAACAACTGACAGAAAAATACTTAGTTAACCGTTCGATGTTAAATTGCGCAAAAAGAAATATGCTGCCAACAATTACCAGCTTTTCGTAGCGTGTTAAATCATCGTGTATTTTACGGAACACAACAACAGAGAAATCGTGTAATTAACTTCGGTTATGACATATGCTACTGCCAAAATTTCTTCTTTGGCGGTGAAAAGGAAAGTTTATTTTAGTGACCACAACAGCTGAACATCGCTTGTTAACCCCTGGAATACTAAATTGCAGTAAAATAAATAGCAACCAAAAATTAAGTGGTATTTGGATTGTTAAAAAACGCTTGTTTCTTTAACTGAATTACAACAGGAACAGGCTTAGATAATGTGCTCAAGAAATGAGCAGATAGCATTTAAAATGTATATGCAGCTGCATTGGACGCCCACTGGACTTCTGTTCCAATACTCCACCAAAATCAGATTAGAAGTAAGAGAAGCCGTCTCTGAGACAAGCTGTGACCATCCCCCCAAAAATCGCTGTATAAAAGTTGACGATCTTTAGTTAGGAGACATCATAGCAAGCAAGCTACAGCAGCCGGGCAGCACCTTTTCCCTACCACGCACAGTGAGAGGAGTGTGTGTGGAGCAAGCATGGTGCCCGGACTTATATAGTGCGTGACGTCACAGAATCCCCCCCTCGCGGGTCTGCTCTGATTGGCTTCATCTCTGACAGTCAGTAGGCTAAGCTTCTTCCTCCCTGACTTCTTTTGCCCCTTGTAACGCCATGTGCTTGCAGCCATTTTATCAATCAATAACGCTTCGTTCCTGCGAATTCACCCCCAAACTTCGACTTCATTCAGAATCGAAGTTTTCCTGAAATTCTAAATGAATTCCACTTTGTTAGAATCAGTTCGCCCATCTCTAGAAATGATCAATCTTCTGGTTCTTTTCTTTTTTTTGTGTGCGTTTTTTGCCAAATTGCAGTAAATGTCAAGACATGACTAATCTAAGGTAGCTTTCACACAGCCCAGTTTTGGTGCAGTTTTAAGTGCTCTACAATAAAATTGCCTTTATTACCAGCAAGCTTCTTTCAGTTGTCTAAATTGTTTAGAAAGGTGTTTCATGTAAGTAATCAATGGACTATGTTTGAAGGACTTGTGGATTCTAAACACACTAATTGGTTACTCACTTTCCAGTTTAGATAAATGAAAACAGCTGGCTTGCAATAAAGGAAGTTTAATTGGAGCGCAGTTAAAACCGCACCAAAACTGCGCTGTGTGAAATCACCCTAAATGAACAGACCACAACAATCAGCTATTGTGTTTCATATTCTTGTTTCTATTTTTAATCATAAGAATTTTAGTGGCATGTATGAGACTTAAAAAAACAGGAGAAGAAAACATTGAAATGCTTTTTAAAATTAAGGATATTACAAGTATCTCTGTATTGTACATGTCATGTGACGTTGCAATTGCACTAGTAATGACCTCATGTCATTACAGACCCCCAGCTTTGAGCTCTGGTCGGACATAGTTTCTTTATGTTTGTTTTCACCAGTGTGAACACTGTCATACTCTGCTCTTGTTAATTGATTTCCTGGGCGACGCCCGTGAGTCAGTGACTCAAGACACTCAGTAGTTAACTTATTCCCTTGCAAGTCTTTTTGATTGTCAGCCTTGTATTCCAAAGTGGTAGTTGTTGCTTCCACCTATACCTTTGTTCTTTGTTCTCTGGCTGTTATAAAAAGGGTTCCTGTGCCATTTCTCTTTGCCTGCTATACTGGTCACCTTTTGTGCCTGTTAGCTAGCCTGTTACTCTTTTTTGCTTTACTTCTTACCTGACCTTGGCTATACTTACCAACAATTCCTGTGCTTTAATGATTCTGTACTGCTTCTCCTGACTGCTGCTGACCTGGCTATTTATACTTTCCGTTATTGTGTTTAGTGTTTGTTTTGTCTGCGTCTTGTGTATTCACCTACTTAGTATATCTCGCAGTCTTCGGTGGGGAGGCCGACCTGGTTAAGGGAGTCGGGACCCTAATAAGCAGGGACGTGGAGTGGGAACAGCCTCAGGGCCTCACTCAGTCGGTGTCTACTTGTGTGCCCCTGACCGGTTCCTCACACCTCCATTCAAAGTTATGTGTTCCCTAAAATTATTATCTAAAGAGAAATCCTCATTCCAGTTGCTGAAGTCAGGAGCCCTTTACAGCATTGGCATTGGAAGTTCTGGTGTCATGTATATCAACACATGACCAGCTGTCATATAACAGATGACATCTCTGAAACAACACACGAATGTGGATCTACCCGCGACATCTAATAGAAATTATTAAAATGCACATGCTGTATGCATTCAAAGATTTCCAGTAGTAGAAGTTTCTGCAACTAATCTGTCGCATGTGAACATAGCTGTACAATCTGGTTAACATACAGCATTTATGTGTGTGAACTAAAGATACTTCAAGGCAATACCATAACTTACCGTATGGCCTCCTTCACACAGTTCTTCTGGTGACCTTATGTTGGCTTCAAAAAGCCTCTAACATTACTTTTTTTTTGCTTTATGCTTTTTTCATGCATTTTTGATGGATTTTCACAAAATATTGGGAGCAGATTCACTAAAGCAGTGGTGCTAGTATTCTGATGCAATTTGCATAAAGAAATGGTGTATGTGCCTTTTACCATATTTATTATGTGTTTTAGATGCTTTCGCACTGTACTCAATGAAGGTAGGAATTCACAGGAAATAAGCAGGGCTTAATGTGAACATCATGCACCAAAATTTTATTTCAATTACTAGAGAAAACTAGGCCAACAGATACGTGGAAGGAAGTTAGATGACAGTGACTAAAGATATGCTGAATTTATCAACCAGCATTAGCCACTGTGATAAATGTGACATATTTTTAGACTGTCTAGTCTATGTTTTCACTCACTATTAGACCATATTAGTAAATGTGCTTAACACCTTGCTGACCACTCACTGACTATAAACGTCCAGGCAGTGGCTATATATCTCAGTATGGATGTTCCTGAACATCCATACTGAGATAACAACTGTACACTAATTGTGCAGCTGCGCAAGTGGAGAGCCGTCTATTAGTGATAACTCTCCACTGAGAAGAAAAGGTCTGTTTGTTACCTTCCATTTCCCTTTGCTGTTTATAGAGCACTTAAAAAGCGATGTACATACAGACTAGCAAGAAGACTCCTGGCCTTCCTGCTTCTCGGCGCCGCTGGTTGTGTGATCAGCGGGGCTTGACAACTATATGATGCTCTGCAGTTAGTACAGGAGGCTGATTTTCCCTGTAATTTGGGGTAATATTTCAGCCCCAGTCACAGGGTAAACAAGGGGGGGAAAAAGCTAAATGGAAAAAAAATTCACTTAACCATTAAGCCAAACACTGAATGCTAGTTAATGAACTTTTTTTAGTTTTTTGCCTCCTGGCGTTTCTACAAGTTAGTAACTTTTTTAGTTTTTCAATGAGCAGTTGGATGAGGCCTCGTTTTGATTCGAGACAAGTTGTACTTTATGGCAGGGAATAGTTTAAGTTCAGCTTATAAATCATTGCGATTTTTTTTTTAATTTTAAAAACATATTTTTTTTTGTTTTTTTTTACTACCATTCATCATTTCCCACTCATGCCAGACTATGTAGGCACCATGGAACTCATTCCTCAGTACCTCACCCCTCATCTTTTTCTAATTCTCAGGTATGTTTCTGCTATCAATGTCTTAATTCCCATTGTCCATTGCTGTTATGTTTCTCATTGTGTATTACTAAAACTCTGTTTGCATTGATGTATGTCTCTTTGATGTGTATCTCAGTGTAGCCATATTTGTTATATCTCATAACGCCAATCTCCTATACCCCCCATCCCATTGCTTGTCCATGGAGCCTTTGAATTCCCCTGTAATATCGTTTTCCTTTCACCCACCACTCTGCTAATTAAGGTAACACGACTAGTGATGAGCGATTCTTTGACTATCTCGTCTTCGGGTCGATTGTCATCGATTATCATCATTTATCAAGACAATTTCGATAGTCGATAATAGATTATCGCCGAGGACCATTAAAGTCTATGCGGGTGAGGAATCAACACCTTCATTATTACACCAAACAGGGCTGGAGAGCTGGAAATTAACATCCACAACAGCAATATGGATACGTGTGTCATCTTAGGCAACACACTTAGGTTATAATAGCCCACAGATTAAAAAGGTCACCACACCATTCATATCCCTGTCTGCACACTGCTGACCATTAAAACCTGCATGACCCACAATATTAAAAAGTGCCAGAAGGCAGTTATGATTTTGAACCATCATTTTAATTGAACTGGACATTGACTATCCCTGTCTGGAAAAGCTCAGCATGACCCTTAAAAACTATCTGACCCCCAGATTAATAAGTGCCTGTGAAAAAGGGGTTCTATGAACCACCATTTTAGTTGAACTGGACATTGGACTATGCCTGTCCTGGACCCGCAGTATGACATTAAACCTGTCATGACCCACAGATGAAATAAGTGCGGGAAAAGGAGAGTCTTTGAACCACATGTTAGTTTTGAACTGGACATATGGTCTATGCTGTCCTGGGGCCACAGCATGAGCCCAAAACCCTGGTGCATGACCAACCCGATTAATAAGTGATGGAAAAAGGAGTCTTTGAACCAACATGTTAGTTAGAACAGGACATTGGAATATTACCTGTTTCTGTTCCACAGTATGACCTTAAACCTGTTCTGACCTCAAAGATTAAAAAGTGCCTGAAAAAAGGAGTCTTGAAAACCACCATTTTAGTTGACACTGGACATTGACGATACATGTTCTGTACAAAAGTATGACTTTAACTTGTCCTGCCCACAGATAAATGTGCACAGAAAAGGAGTCTGTGAACCACCATTTTAGTTGAAACTTGGAAAATGATTATCCATGTCCTGGGCAACAAGAGATGAGCCCCAAACCTGCATGAACCCCGATTTAAAAAGTGCCGGAAATAGGGAGTCTTTGAACACATTTAGTTGACTGGACTATGACCATAATACCTTCCTGTACCTCAGCATGAACCACTTACAACACTGTTTGACCCACAGATCACAAAGTGGCACTATGCTATTTTGTACAGTGACTGTCATTTAGAATTATTTTTTGGTAAATGAACATTTGTTTACAGAATTTATTTAGGGGAAGTTTGATTATAGTTTTTACATTATTATCTTTTGCTTTTTTTTCAAGTGTGATTACATTTACACCCCTCCTGGCAGTTTTTAAGGTTTTTCTTTTTACACGTGTTAGATGTGTTAATCGTCCGCACAACCCATAAGTAATAAAATATGTACTAATCATCCCAAACACTTGAGAAGTCATTTGCCCTCCTGGTTCTGAGAAGTGATTCAGACCATACAATTCAATGGTTTCATTTGTTCACCTCCAAATCCTTCTTCAGTGATTAGGACAGACTCCCCTGGAGATCAAATGATGCGACCCATAGTGACTCCAGCCAGAAAATTTTAAAACCTAAATTGTGCAATTGTGTCCAGCCCTGGAGCCCTTATTGACACTACTTAACCTCATAGAAATCACCTTTTTCAATATCTGATTTTTTAGAGAAATATGAAGCTCTCCTGATTGCCCCCTAACGGTGAGAGCCAGTAGTGCTAGCAGTCAGCCATCTGTTAACACGGAGGTCCAGCTGACAGGGACAGACTTACAGTGGGTGTGCGGTGGAGAGCCCAGGCTAGCTAGTGTTCTGGTTCTATATAAAACGGAGGTCCAGCTGCCAGGGCAGACTTACATTGAGGTGCCACGTGTGAGCCAAGGCTAGCGTCTGTCATCTATTAACCGCAGGTTCAGCATGCAGGTCCGGAGTTTACAGTTGGGTGCGGATGAGAGCCCCAGGCTGGTGTCCACTTCTCTATTAACACGTAAAAATGCCTTATGATGCAGCAACGATAACCAGTCATGCTGAAGCTGAGATGCTACTCCCCCCTCTAACACCCCAACCGTGCGGCGCACACGGCACCCAGCAAGCGGAAAAGTAGTCGAGGGTCCCCCTCATAGATCCTCCCAGCCTTACTCTGTACATAGTCAAAGACCATGCCGGTATACGCGCTCTGCACATCGTCCCCACATGTCGTGTGCCGGTCCAATGTTGAGCATCCGGGATAGGTTGGTTTGTCGCGGGGCCAGGAGATAGCAGAAGGGGAAATAAATGAAGGGAAGGGGATATGCGGGAATGGAGGGGAGGTAGAACTGGCCGGTAGATTAATGGGAGAGGGGTTATTGGGGTAGAGGGGAGTGGAGGACCGGGAACCGCGGAGAAGGATGTCACGAATCTTGGGGAGCTACCCACATTAGGTCAATTGTTAACGTCTGAAGGAGTATTGGACATTTACGGAAGGAACAGGGTAGACGCCCGGGGTCTTGGATGTCAGGATGGAGCGGCGGGGGTTTCCCTGCTTCTTTTGCTTCATGCTTGAGGGGGGAGTGGGGTAGGGCGGTATTGGAGTGATGTCTTTATCAACTGGGGCTGTGTTTTGTGAGTGGGATTTTGTAAACAACTGCTGGGAACGCGGGGGGATGAGCCGGGGGGCGTGAATGTTTCTATATGGGTTGTCTCAATACCTGGGAATTGACTAGCCTCCTACTCTGTTCTCCCCCCCCCCCCCCCCCCCCCCCCCCCCGCCCCCCCCCCCCCCCCTCAAAAGATCTTGCAAAAACAAGTAATTTTGCCAATATGTGTCCATTAACAGTGTCCTACCTATTCATGTTTCTGGACGCACCATACCCGTGAGCACTCTTGACAATTGTGAAGAACAATGTCTGTTAAACACCAACATTTTTTTACAATTGGACCGGTAGTCTAGCTTGCAATTTCACAGCAAAATGCCCCCAAAATTTCAAAACAAGACCCATTAGCAACTTTTGACAATTGTGAAGAACAAATGTCTGTTAGAAACACACATTTTTTTTTATAATAGGACCTGTTGTTTAGCTTGCATGTCACAGCAAAATGCCCCCAATATTCAAAAATGACCCTGAGGCCACTTTTCACAATTGTGATGAACAAAATTGTCTGATTAGAAACAATTTTTTTATAATCGGAACTGTAGTATAGCTGCATTTCTACAGTAAAAAAAGCCCAAGGAATTCAAAACATGACCCTTAAGCACTTTTGACAATTGTGAGAACAAATGTCTGTTAGAAACCACATTTTTTAGAATTCGAAACCTGTAGTATAGCCTGCATGTCACAGCAAATGCCCCCAAAAATTCAAAACTGACCCTGGAGCCCACTATTGGACAATGGTGATGAACCAAAATGTCTGTTAGAAAAACATTTTTTTTTTAATAGACTGTAGTATTGCCTGCATTTCAAGAGCAGCATGACCCAAAAAATGATTAAAATGACTTTTCTCACCCACTGTTAATAATTGTGAGGGAGGAACGCCACTTAAAAAAGCTCATATCTGTTCCGAAGACCATGATTATAGCCTGTATCATACACAGCAACATGACCCAAAAAAATTCTAAAATATTACTTCTCAGCCACTATTAAATTGTGAGGGGTGAAATGCCACTTAGAAGCCCACATTTCTGTTCCAAACGGGACCATGATGTATAGCTGTATCTACAGCAACATGGCCCCAAAAAATTATAATTATGACTTACTCAGCCACTATTACAAAATTGTGAGGAGAAATGCCACTTTTAGAAGCCAATTTCTTTTCAAAGGACATGATTATAGCTGTATGCCTCATAGGCAGACATGACCTCAAAACCATTGACAATGCGTAACTTCTAAAGATAAAAGTGGAGGTAAATTGAATACGTTCGTTGTCATGAAACCTTGCTGACGTATTTACAGTCCTAAGCACAGCGCTAAACCAGCAAAATGAACTGTTTGTGGAACTGAGAGATAAAAATTGCAGTATGATATTATCATTTTAAAAACAAATAAGTTTTCAGAGGACATTTCTGTTTTCAAGAGGAATGTGAAGTAGACAGCAACTAATCGGTGACCTCGGCAATTTGGGCCACAACTTCATCAGAGATCCATGCTGATCTCATCTTGATGAAAGTTAACGATCCACTTTATCTGTGGTAAGGCCGGATGCGTTTTCTGTACTGACTCCTCCAGCTGTGCTGAAGGTCGCTCAGATTGACGCATGGCTGATGGGCTGGACAAAACCACTCTATGGAGGTTGGGCGAGCGGAGCTCGGGCCATTCTTCCATTTTGGATAACAGGATGTCTATTGGGCCGGAACAATACAAAAACATCGGTGTTGAGAAGCAGATAGTCGTGCTACCATGTCCTTAAGCTGGTCTCGGTGTGTTGGAATGTGTGCCCTGCATTGCTGGTTGGTGATGGTGGTAAATAAAGAGTGGCCAGAGCGTCTAAAATTTAGGCTTCTGCAACCTGGCCTGCTGCTGCTGGCCGATTTCGGATACGTGGACATCTTCTGCTGTCCACGGTCCGATGATGTTATTTCCACCGTGGACTTTGGGGTAACTTGAAGCAGACGCAACAGACTGTCTCCGTTGATCATTTCAGCAAGGTCTCCATTTCCTGCATTTTACACTCTATTTGGGTGGGTGGAAGGAAGTGCTGAGTTTTGTTTTGTACCGGGATCAAGGAGGTGGCCACCCAGTAACTTTGTTCATTTTGATGGCCTTAATGCGGGGTTTCATGTTGGAGGAAAATGGAGCATCCAAGCACTCTTTTGAGAGATGGAGCCTTGATTTCCCAAGCCTCTGGGTCAAAGGGCACTAGCAAACTGATCTTCCTCATCTTCCTCCTCCGCCTCAAATTCGCGCCAACCTCTTTCCAAGGCAGGGACGTCAGTAACGTCGGTGTCCAGGAATACCTCCTCCTCCTCCTCCGCTTCCTCCGGCACAGCTTCAACACAGCCCTGACTTGCCTTAGATGATGCACCCTGAGAGCTGATGTGCCGCCTTGCACTAGCCCTGGACCCCGAACCACTGCCTAAAGAAGTAAAGCAAAGTTTGATAATTGAAGGATCGCTCACCCTCTTTTTCTTTTTGTTGTTTGGAGACGATTAGCTCCTCAGCTGATAGAATTCATCCACCTTCGCCCGTGATCCTGGCTCCCGGCACGGGAAGCCAAACGACAGAACAGCAAAACAGGAAAGGACCCTATACTTGCCAATATAATAGATGAAGGAATAAACATGGTGGCTAAACGCAACAAAACACTTGGGGAATATATTTCTCCTAGTAATTTTTCCAGTAAAAAACGATCAGAAACCTGGGTTTGATCTCAAAGGGAATTATAGTGGAAAAAGGTTATGCAAGGTATTTCCAATACATGGATAAGACAGATACTTGGTCGGTCAAACAAATAAGAAATATAAAATAAATAGTTTTATTAACTGTGATACCGATCATTTGGTTTATCTTATTCACTGTACATCATGCAATAAATCCTATGTAGGTAGTAGCATTCGAAAAATGAGGATAAGAATACATGAACACCTTGCGGGAATTAGAAAAATGCAAAGCACTCATTCCGGAGCAGTAAGACATTTTGTTGGAGGCACACGCAGGCGCACTCGACAGTCTCAAATGTTTTGGAATAGAACGAATTGGAAACGTCCACACAATGGTGGAGACTGGGAACATCGAGTGCGCCTGCGTGAGGCCTTCTGGATCCATGAATTGGAGTCAGGGTCCCGACAGTCTTAACATAGAAATTATTTATCTTATATATACTGATATTATTGATAAATAGTCTTATTGCAATGGGTATAAATACAGGTAAAAGTATTATATCTATTTTTTTTAAAATATAATTGGATGTCGATTGCTTCTAGTATATATATGTGTGTTCTCTTTTTTTTTTTTTTCTTTTTAAAAAAAGAGGAAAGGATATGACGTGTACACACACGTGACACCTCAATTACTAATTTAATGGACACATAGGT